>JAGFPH010007519.1:16087-28295 GCA_018207615.1 Philaenus spumarius | reverse complement strand
CTTATTTTTCGTATGTGTTGATTTCTTAAACATCCATTTTTTTAAAACTTTGTGTTTGTTTATTATTGGCCTATTTTACATCATTCTCTTCAGAATTAAATTCTCTACAAGTTTTGCTTAAAAAGTTTGGTTGTTTATTACCCATTTTAAATAGTTAATGTAGTTCAAACCTAAAAGAAGCATGTTTTTCGAGACCGAATTTTGTCTATTTTGTCAGGTATCTCAGAAATGGGTGTAGTTACAGGTCTGGGATCTGTTTTATTCAATTTTTCAGTTCATTTTACATAAAATTCAATAAATTTAACACCTTACTTAAGGCCAAAAAAAAATTCAGTTGGCTTCATTTCAACGGGGGAACTGAAATCCGGGCGAAATTTTGCACTCTGTATAACTCGCTAACGAAGCGTTTCCGGACCCATGTTTATATGAACTTTTTTCATTATTTTGACGAGAGAAATACACCGTAGAAGTTTGTCGGGTTCCTCCTGGGACACCCTGTATATTGTTTAGTATCTTTTAATCAATGTTTTGAATGCTAAGGAACTTTCTATTTTGACACCTAATAAGAGATATGAGCTGGAAAGCCTGTAACTTCTCTCACAACAAATATATTTAGCTCAAACTCTAGTTGAATCTCGATTTAGACAATTAAAATAATCAGCAAACTTTGGGACATGTAGAATTAACTTTGTAAATTAAAATTTCCCTATTTTCGTAACCTCCAAGTTGGATGCACATTCTACTGTCTGATTTCTTGTTTCTTCTTGCAAAACTGCCGTAACAGCTAAATACAGACATTGAAACTAAACCATTTAACTTTGATTGAACTGAATGGAAAGATCTAGGCCTCAACCCTGTCATCTGATGTAGTTACAGTTAAACTTGGTTATAGCGCCAACAAAGGGACCCAACAAATGTTGACGCTACGTCCGAGTGATTTTACAAAACATGTAGGTCTGCCAACAACATTTCTGAGTATTTTTGCGCATTGAAGTTGATTTTTGGTGGTGTGAATGCTCTTACTGTTTTCCTTCTTGCATTTATCTGCCTTGCCTTTAGCCTATCAACAAGAAATCGTATTTTTGTTAACTTGACTTTGAGTGAAAGGACAAACAAAACTATACAGCATTACCATTATTGACAACATTATTCTTGATGTTTATTAAAAAGAAAAACTATACTTTTCTTTTAATGTACAGTAGGGTCCCAGTAATTCCTAATGAAGCTAAGGTTACCTCGAATTGTAAATTAGGTAACATTGGTTAATGTGTAAAGTTTAATGCATAAATAATTAGGTTAAACATTTGTACATTTAAATACATGTACTGTATATTAACAAACTATAGCATTACTGTGATTTAAAAAACACTAAAATTACAGTGTGTATTAAAACATTAACTTACTGTAATTTTAGTAGGCAACAATTTTAAAGTTTCAACATTACTGTGGGAGTGGGAGCAACTGTCAGATCACAACTATGTAAATATCTCGCCAGACTACTGTATATATATGATTGAGTAATTTATCTCGTGCTTTTGTCTCACCCTTGCACTTTCCCAGCAAGGTCATGGGTTTAGAAGTCACACAGTTGACAGTACATTAATTTATTTGTTCAGTGGCAACGCATCTTAATAGGTGACGTTTACTACAGCATGGTATACAGTAGTTTTTCTTTATAACGATTTTCCCTATAACGATAATTCCTCTATAACGATGGATTTGTAAAAGTTTGTTTGGTCTGCCATAAGGCCAATGTATTTATTCTCTCTAAATAACGATGTCGCTCACTCTCTATAACGATATTTTCAGTTCAAGATTTGGCTACTTTCTTAGTAATCGCGGTAACCGACTCACTAGTTCAACGACCAACGTCTTTTGTTTTCCGATCCAGGCGCGTCACAAGAGCATTCCGTTGTTTTCTACTGTGATTTGACGTCTGACCTTGAGCGGCTGCCTATGCATTGTCTCGACTGGAGTGGCGGGAGTTCAGTTCGCCACGCACTGTCTGGCTGTTCACATCGGATCTCGATTGTCAGGAAACAACATGCTTTCAAAAAAACGTAAAGTGCTTACTGTTGAAGAAAAAGTGTCTTTGATTAGAGTAATAGACAAAGGTGAGAAGCAGACTGATGTTCGCCACACTGGGCTTTCTCAACGAACTGTGGCTACGATTTGGAAGGACAGGAAGAAGTGGCTTGACGCAGAGATTCAAGAGGGGAGCAAGGAAAAAATGCGTAAACCACAGTACGAAGATGTAGATCGAGCTGTTCTACAGTGGTTTCAACAGCAACGTATGAACCATATCCCACTTTCTGGACCACTGATCAAAGCAAAGGCAGAGTTTTATGCGCCGGAGCTGGGCATTGCTGACTTCAAAGCTTCTGAAGGTTGGTTAAGCAAGTGGAAGCAGCGTCATAACATAAACTACGGGCAGATCAGTGGAGAGGCTCGTGATGTTGATAGAAACATTACAGATGGTTGGTTGGAAAAAGTGTGGCATGATATGAAGGCTCGATATTCAGGAGAAGTCATTTTCAATGCTGACGAAACTAGCTTGTTTTACAAACTGACTCCAAACAAAACTTTGAAATTCAAGTCAGAAAAGTGCATTGGAGGGAAATTATCGAAAGAAAGAATCACTGTTTTAGTGGCAGCTAATATGACTGGTACAGTGAAAAGAAAACTTTTAGCGACAGGCAAATCCAAAAATCCGGGTTGTTTCAAAAACATTAAGGGTCTGTGTGTGACTTACAAAAACGGGTGCGTGGATGACCTCTAAAATTTTTGAAGAAGAAATAAGAAAATCGGATTCTGAGCTCAAGGGGAAAAAGATTTTGCTTCTGGTTGATAACTGCAATAGCCGATCTTCGAAACATAGAACTTTGTTTCTTACCAGCCAACACCACAAGTGTCCTCCAACCAATGGACCAAAGTGTCATAAAAACCCTTAACAATCACTACCGAAGAAGGCTTTTGATGGAATTGGTAGAAGCAGATGGAAATTTTAAGGCCACTATCTTAGACGCAGTGCAAATGATCAGCAGAGCATGGGATGAGGTGACAGAGAAGACGATAAGGCATTCATTTAAGCATGCAGGATGGATGGAGGACCAAGCAGCAAGAGAAGATGACGACGATGACTTGCCTTTAGCGGTTTGGGCTCGACAGTTAGAGCTTCCTACTGTTTATGAACCAGAAGAGCTGCAGGATTATGAAACCGTCGATGGAACAGTGGCTACAACAGCTGGAATTTCAGATGAGGACATAATCAATGCAGTCCGAGTGAATGAAGACGAAGACAGTGACCAAGAGGAATTTGATCCAGAGCCAGAACCAGTCCCAACTCCTCAACAGGCCTTGGAAGCAACTAAAATCCTCCACAAATGCTTCACCCACCACGAAGATGATCCAGTAGCTACAGAGGATGTTTTGCATTTGCAAAGGTCATTGCTATGGAAGACAAAAAAAACGGCAAACTAAGTTGAAAGACTTTTTCCATTAAATATTTGTTATGTATTCAATGTACAATAGTGTATACTGTATGTCATACTGTAATTTCATTTTTCATTTGATTGTTGTAGTTTTTGTGTATCTATACAACATATTGGTCATAACTTTATTGGTTTAGTTTATCAATTTGACATTGTAATGATAAGTACTGTACTGTTTGAAAATATATACTGTATGTTATTATACTACAGAGTCTTATTAATAAACCTGCATTACTGAGCTGTAATGCATTTTAAAAATCAGTTTCGTTAATAGTCTCTCTTTATAACAATCTCTCTGTAACGATGAAATCGTCTGGTCCCTTCAATATCGTTATAGAGAGAGTCTACTGTATTTACAAAACCTTAAAATTAAAAAATGTTTAATGAAATTAAAGTAAAATATTTTGTAGATTTATATGTTGCAATCGAGTGGTTCAAATATTTATTGATGCTAAAAAAGGGGTTTATAATAACGTAAAAGATTTGACCGGACTTACAAAAAAATGATGCTATGTACAAGTTGACGACGAGGCTGTTAAAACCAAATAAAAATATAAATCGGGTCGTCCAAATAATGTACTGGTATTGTGCTAGTATGAATTGACCTTTTAAAGGCTCCTTTCATCATAAGAATTTCTTCCATAATTTTAGTTAATCCTACAACTGTTAATGCTAATTTTTTGCAACGCCAAGCCATTTCGGTGCGAGTGCAAGCATATTTTCAAAAATTCGCCAAATATAGTAACTATAAACCAATCCAAAAGTGTTCCACAGTTTTTTTTGTAGAGAAAGGTTCAAAGAATTTATATATGCGAGTAAAAAAATTATTGACTTAAAATTCACAAAGTTATTAGCTCAAGAAACAAAAAATGTTCAGTAACGAAAAGGTAAAAGTTCAACTTTAGGCCTACATAAAAAGTGGTAAACATTTTTTGTAATTATTTTCATAAATGTAAAAAAAGTTTCGAAATTTAATTCTAAATAGAACTGTATAAAAATATTTATCAATTTCAAATTTCTTATTTTGAAAACACCAGTTTTATGTTGCTACTACAAGACTGCTAACAAAACAGGCCTAGTTTGAATAGTAATTTAGAAATATATCCTTTGCCCAAAAATAAAATATTATTATAAGAAAGTGTAGAGAATAAATCAAAGAATTGAACTGTATACTTGTAAATTATTATTTCATAAAAGTATTTGAGTTAGCGTTACTTGAATCACAAAATGAGATGAAACAAATGAAACCTCGTGCGGACAAAGGGAATTCAAAAAATGACCGTTGAAGAGCTTGGAAACAGCCTTGCTTTGCGATCTCAAGCGGTAGTATGAATTCTACGCAAGTCTGTACTTTCAACTGCTGTTTGAATAACATCTAACCATTCAAATCTAGTTTATTTTACACCAAACGAAAGATTGAACTTTGGTCTATAAATAGTTAAAAAAAGTCTATTAAAATAATTCGAATTATAAGAGATATCTCGAAAGCAAAATGTGCTGTTTTATTGCTTGAAATCTGTCCAATTGCAAAGGTTTACAGATAATTCAATATCGTTGTTGGAACTATACAAGTGACTTTTGATTGGATGGCAGTTTTAGAAAGTAAAAATGTTGACGGATAAAAAGATATCTTTATATTATTGTCAAAATATCTCGGTTGAGCGATAGACAGCTTCAAAGAAATTAAAAAGTTGAATCTTTCTATGCGAGTTATTCGCGCGGCGTTGGCTTTTCAGAAAACTAATATTTTAAAACGATGATTTACATACCTAAATATACGTTTTAGAAAAAAATGTGTAAATACAAAAGTTAAAGTTTACATTTCCTTTCCAACGGTTTTTGTTTTATTGCGATTGGATGATTTTTAGTGGGTGAAATATTCAACACAAGTTGAGTTGTCGCAGACTACACAATTCACTATGGCAGCACGTTGAGACCACTCACTTTGAGTGGTCCAACATCTGGAGGGTTTAAACATTTACAATGAATCCACACATTCCATTTTAGAACGGTTTAAACTAACTGAAATACCACTTTGAGTTTGCTTGTAATTATCTTTATTTATACCTTGGTCCATTTTTCAGTACTCCAAATTAAAGACAAAAACACTTCCTAGGTAACTATAATAACAAACACAAACACAAATATTTCTTATTTTATATTGAGATTGTACATTATAAGAAAAGTAGTAACATTTATTTTGTACATACTAAAATACATTCAACCTTTAGATCTAACTTATAATTTACATCTGTCAATCTAAACCCAGTTTAAAATCATGTCGGTGGTTTTCATATTCTCCATCATTTATCCTTCATTCATAATAAAAACACAACTCACAGCACGTATGGCTTTTTGGCACATTTATTTTTAGTATCACATGATTTGGTAACAAATGGGAAATGTGATTTCTACAGAATGATTAAAATTTAATGTTTATAAAGTATCTACAATAGAACCTTGGTAACCTGGAGAGTGCCTACCTCGGATAGTGAAATTATTGTAATGGCATAATTTGTGCTAATATTGACATAGGTCCATCTCAAAAACCACTATTAAATACAGATTTCAAAGTAATCAATCATAGTGAAAAGAGAGGTCATATAAATAGTACTTTTCATCGCTAGTATCAAAATTAGCGTTTTCCTTTGCACAATCATGTTTTCCGTGTGAGGCAAAACCGAGCAAGCACCATGTATATGTAGTGAGGTAGTGACATATGTAGGGGGCTCGTGATGAGCCAGTTTCTGACAAACGTTGGTGAAGTCTTGCAAAAACTGAACGTTTTCAACTCACACAATATGCACCTTTGGGCTATGAAAATCCCAAAACCTACAAGAGTTATTCCAATGGTGATTTATTATTATTGATCCAACTTGGATTGATCGTGGAAGAGGTACTTCGCCTCCCAGAACCCTGGATGTAAACTGCTTGGATTTTTTATGTGTGTAGCTACATGAAGAGTGAAGCACAAACAACAGTGAAGAGTAGGGAAGAAGAGTTCAGAACAGAATCATGGAAGCTGCTGAGATAATTAGGAGAAAAGTTGTCGCACAATTTCATTAGCGGTAATGTAGTACAGTATTTATTTCAGCATGTTAGGGAACTTTTTAATGACATTTAACTTTTAAAATAAATCTTAAAACATTTATTAATTCAGGAACATGGTAGTAAACAAAATTAAACATGCACAATGTTGTCATTAGTACCAAGTAATTTATCACCCTACCACCCTATGTATAACATTAATATGTACTACCTCACTATCAAAGCCAATTGAGATTTATCAAAGAACTGTTTTTGGTGAAAAAGTGCGGAAAATCTTGGGTCTTTTGAGGTCCAATTTTTATTGCGCTCAAAACCAGTCATGTCTCGCTGATAACCAAGGTTATATTCAATTACACAGGTGGGAAAATTGTGTAATTTTGTTAAAACAGAATTGACAATACTTCTGTCCAATCTCTACAGTTAGTTATCGGCTAGGATGCAGTATCACCAAGAACATCTGAATATTCAATAAGTCCATATGTAACTCTCTACAGCCTAAACAAATTAAATTTTGTTAGTTTTATTTTCATGCTCTTGGTGTCACAAATTTCATTTTTGTGGACGCTAATCCTCATACAATCCAATTTGAGCAATGATTTCATAAATCCCATCAGGATGGAAATGAAAGGAAAAATCTTGTCAATGCAAATTCTTTCATGTAAGAGGAAGTTTAAAAAGAAAAATTGAATTGTTTTCACTTTATGACTAATGAAGTCAAGGGAACCGACAGCCAGTACTTAGTCTTTTAGTGTGCAAGAGATGTTAAAGGTTCTAACTGTAGCAAGCTGTATTTATTGGGAATAAACAATAATTAGAATTCCTACTCGTTACCATAAGAAAGTTTCTGTTGAAAACATAGATAATTCTGATCAGTAAGCAAGAATTTGCTAATATTAACCCATTTAGGATCAAGCGTATGATTTATTGTCCGCTTGTACAGTTTGGAAAAGATACTCAAAATTCAAAATCAACTGTACTATGTAAAATACTATCAAGTGTACAACAAATATTTGGTGTTTATACTGTCATGGTGTAAACAGCAAGATGCCACTGACTTTTTGTTTGTTTGTGTCAGTGTTTAATGCTTTGAAGTTATAAAACATGCCTTTTGTAATATTTCCTTTCATATAAAGTTTGATAATAATATAATGACCAAAGTTCAAAAGTAAGTATAATATAATTTTTTATAGTAAGATAAAAATGAAAAAAACATTCTTGGTGATACAAACTTCTAATATAAATTAAGCATGATGTGATCATGATATAAACATTAAATTTCAAATTCAATACAATCTGACAAATCTATATAACTAAGCACAAAATTTACAGAATTTTGATCCTTCTAATCCAGGCTCTTTGAATTATAAAATATAGCAATCTTATGGTAAAAAATAATAAAACATTTCCATCGCTTACAAAAATATCTCGCACAAAATGTGCCCCTTTTCACCCATATCATTATTATGTGTTATTTCAGAATATGTGGATAAAGTTATATAAATATTTTGAGATGTTTCACAGCTATTAAAAATATATTTCTGAACTATTTGAACTATGACTAAAAGTATAAATTACACATAAACTAAAGGAAAGAAACAAATCACTTTAAGCTTTACACAATAACATTTGATAATACATTTTGGTTTAATGTTATTAGTTAATATCACATTAGTTAATAGTTGCTAAACTTAAACTAAAAACAAGTGGTTAAGAATCTGTGGCACAGTTTTATCTATGACTGATTTAATCTATGGTTTCTAAGTGTCACAGATTGAATATTTCAAACAACATTTAGAAATTTGTTTTTATATTATTGCTATAAAAGATAAGACATATTTACATTAGATTGTAAGGCTCTTTGGTACTGGAAAACATCTGTGAATAACCTTACGTTTATTAAGTTAAACAATTGCACGTCTTACATCGGAATGATAAATTTCAAAACATAATCGTATCCATATTGGTTTGTCAAGTGTGTCCAGCCATGCTTTGTAACACACAGTTACAACAATGTCCATGCAACTTTCACTTAAAGTTCTGCAATGTTTAACAATTTTACAAATGCAATCTTCCTTGAAACCTCTTAAATAAGGGGGGGGGCATATTCCAGGAAGACCAAACTAATTCAGATGTTTTACTAACTTGTTGGTAAATTAAGAGTTTTTATAATAAACAATTTTTTCATATATTAAAAGAAAAATTATTTGGTTGTAAAGTTATGGTGGGACCTATTGGAAACATCTTTGGAGACTCATAGCTTGTGAATAAGGCATCTAAATTAAAAAAGATAAAAACTCTATCATACGATATACACTATTGAGCTGTCAAATAAATTACCACATTGACTAGCCTACATCACATCACATCTCATCAAGCTGATATTACTAATTTATCCGCTATAAATAGAAATACCAAAATCGTTCAGAGATTAAATTATGTTGTTTGAGCACTTTTATATAGGTTTATCCTCTCTGTTCTTTATACTTTATCAATGATGACGACAAAACTATGCAAAATTAGTAATAGTAAAAGCATTAACGCAATTCAATCTGTTGCAGTTATTTGTGGCAACTAGGTAACACTGTAGTATCATGCTCACAGATCTAGTATTAAATTCACAAATATTTGAAGGGGTTATTAGTATATCAATCACAGTGATAAATGCCGTTTTCAGATCTCTTAAGGTTTGTTTTCTTATGATACAAAGTCATGACTTTTGGTATCACAGCAATTCTCCTAATGAAAACTATAATTCATTAATTTTGTTCAGGATATCTAATGATACAAATCAAACTAAATTTGATTTTTAGCTAACATAAAGTAAACATCATGTCCTCGACACTCATATAGACTATTTGTTTTTTAACTTATATTATAAAAACAACATTGATATTATGTCGCATAGTCAAGATATCCAAATATTATGGTTAATGACGAGTGAAAACAGACTTTTATGCACCTGTATAGACTGAGGCATTAAACAAATTTTCCTGAATAATAACGGATAATTAATAACAACAAGATCATTACAAACAACGCTATTTTATTGTTAGTATACGTTGATCAGTGTCAAATGTAGAGGAAATAGGTGGTCATTATCATTTTCAGGTTAATAAGTTTTTTTATGATCAGGAAACTGTAGGCCTACTCAAAAGTACCCAAAAAAGGCAGAGAGCTTACACGATCAATAATACCGATAGCACTTTAATATCGTACTTCTAGAATATCTAGATTGAAATCAGTATTCTCTTCAATCCATCAATATGAGTTTTGAAGCTTTAATAATACTGATAGTATTTAAAAAAGTACTGATCATGTAAAGTCCTCTGAGGTAAAGAGAATATCCAATAATCAAAACCCTATAGACATTATTAATTTGAATTTTTTCTATTTAGTTAAATAAATTTGTAATTATTTCCGTGTGTTATTTTATAGTATGATAAACAAATATTGCCCAAAAGTGTCTTTTCGATTCTTGTTTGAAGCTACAAGAAACTTGATCACTAACCAAAAAATCTCACTTTCAGTACTACTATTTTCTATTTCCACTTTCCAGTATTTGGAAGTACTTTATAGTAGGATCCATGTTTGGCCAAAACTCAGTTATGGGTATAATAGGAGTATTTCCAGAGATGGCACAAGAGTACTGCTCTAGAAAATATGAGAATGTCAGAGCATTATTTCCAGAGGCTACTATAGGATGTTAGGTAAAAACGGCCCAAGTGATTTATAAACATTTTTTTGTTTCTGTGCTATTTCCGGGTAAGAGAAATCTATTAGAATGGATTTTATTCAGGAAAATTTGTTTTCAAACAGAAATATAAATAGAACAATGACTTTACATTATTTCCAAGAATTGTCTGGAAGTTTCCTGATCACTCATTCCTTCGCTAACAAAGTTTTATTTTTTTTTATAAAGTAAAAGCACCAACAGGCTATTATCGCCTGAAACAAGTTTTCTACTACACAAACATCTATGATCACAATTCTGTGAAAAATTTTATATTGTATTTGCTAACATATTTAAAAATACAAACACTTTAAAACAGGAGTGAATAAAGCAGAGTAAGAATCTGGGTTAAAAAATTAGGTTTAGTTAGGTCGGTCACATTTGTCCGTCAGTCTACCAGATGCTGCTTAAGTTATTGTTTAAGCAATGTAAAGTTATTTTCTTTTCTGTCCAATTGTTCCATATCTTAATTTGTTTTTAATAATTCTTCTGCTAAGTTGATTAAAAAAGTTGAAACAGAATTTGAGACCAATTTTGTATAAAATCAAAATAATAACAATTTCTATTTTAATTTTTGAACTATGTTATCGGTGTAACGTAGAATACTCCGTTCCAGATGGGATTGCAGTAGTTTTGACGCATACAATCTGAATATTACCCATCTCTACTACAAGGTACTGGTGATTCGTACCGCAAAAAGTATTTAAAATAATGAAATAGAAAGATAATAGAAAATAAAACCACACTGAACGTGTTCAAACTAGGTGAAAAAGGTTTTCTCATTTTAAACACTTAAAAATTATTACTACATTGCCGCAAATTCTGGTTTGTTTTGTTAAAATTAACCTTCTGTAACTCAAATTACAACTATTACGAAACAATACTCCAAAAATTAATTTTATAAAGTGCTTTACATTCGGCTATATTGAATCGATTTTACATTAAAATAATGTTAAACTTAAACATGTTTTCAGTTGTCAATTTTATTTTTCCAAAACTCGTGACAATGAGACATTTATGTATATTATTTCTATCTGTATTTTATCAAATTATATTTATTTCAGACTACAACCTATTGTTCAACAAAATGAAAATACTCTTGTTTAAAGGGTTACAAAATAAATAACAATGGTAAACATCTGCCCCATTTAAGTTTAACATTACTGTTTCAAATGATTCATAGCAGCAGAGCTTTTTAATGTAGGTTGTAAGTTAATCTACACTGCAACATTTATAATTACCAAAATAAAACTATACACTTGTAAATAACTTTGTCCACTTTTAATCGCTAAAATAAATTAAAACTATCAACTCTAACACTTAAAACTATCGGAACTTTAAAAACAAAATGGAATAACCTATAGTCTATCCAGTTTACCGTTCACAATAAAGTTTGTTGATTGTAAACCCGTAAACTCAGGAATTGTGAAACACCAACTAAAACATTGGTTGAGGATGAAAGGTACTCTCTCTACTGGCAGTGTGAGACCGTGATGCCAGGCAGAGAAGCTGAATGTCATGTATCCGCCTCAGGAGAACTGATTGAGTTAATGAGGCTGACAAGTTCTTGGTATAGGAAGCAGTTTCTGAAACATAGGTGAATCAAAATTAAAGACTAACACAATATAGGGTACGTGGGAGTAAGAGTACACAGTGTCTATTTTAGCAGTTACTTGAGTATGACGTCATATTCCCTCCCCTTGGATCATTCGTTTCTTGGCCCTCGGTTGAGTTATAGAAATTGGACCTGGTTGGATGTACTTCACGAAAGAAAATGAGGAAAGTGACTTTTTCATGGTTTTGATGTAATATTTTCATAAGTTTAGTTGAGTATCACTTAAATCCTTTCAGAGTTACACTTTTTACCAAATTTGCCATCTAAAGTAATGCCTTGTAAGTATTGGTAAGTAAACACCAATACTTGAAACACCAATACCCA
>JAGFPH010007519.1:0-11270 GCA_018207615.1 Philaenus spumarius | reverse complement strand
GAATACACAGCAGAAATTTGCATTTGATTATAACGTTTGTAAGGCGAAAGATACATGATTTGTAATGCTTGATGACATATCTGTGAATGATTACCTGCAATTTAAAAAAAAAAAATAAGGAAATCGGCCGGATAGAATGGCCGTACTGACTGCCACAAGTTTTCATAAATTCTTTTAATTTATAGATGCAAGTTATTCATTTTGTTTCCTTAATTCATTTGTAGTGATAATCCATACTTTGGCTACAGAACCATGGAAAAATAATCGCAAAAATTATCTCACTATTCTGTTTCGATGAAACTACAATAGACAATTTTCATGGAACGTGTATAACTATATTATTTATGAATGTATAGAATCATTGACTTACCATGAACAAGCATTTGTTTTACAAAAAGGCCTCCCTTGGAATGACCCACCCAAACGATAGGGTGTTCACCCACTCCTAGCCTCACCAGGTGTTCCATCATTTCCCATGCTCGTTCGCTCATCGAAGTCCTGTTAAAAAAATTAAAAATATATTATAGAATTACAATTATTTTGGATTGTTTTATTTATTACAAGGGAAACCCTTGCGTGCTCCGCACGCCAATCCCGTTAGAACCTTCTATACACCTAATCATGTTATCTTTTCTTTATAAACATCTGGATTGTATCTATAATGTATATATTAGCCTGCTTAGTGACTTCAAAGCTGGTCTATAAAAGAAGTTCAAAGTTTACATATTCGAAAAGAGCTACTGAGCTCATTTTTAACACGCTTATATTAGCTTCACTTGTATGTTTGTTTGTAAGTAACTCTCCTTTGGACTAAAAGCCAGTGGCTTATTACTGTTAGTATATCTCTCTCACGCAAGTTCGTTCGTTGGCCGAGCGGTCTAAGGCGCGGGTCGTCGCTGACATCAATCCCCAGACTCACCGATCGTGGGTTCTAATCCCGTCCACGGCCAAATTTTTTTTTTCAATAATTAATCGAACTAAAAATAAAAAAATAAATATAGTTTAAAAAAACTAAAAAACACGCTTTTATAATACATCGAACTAAAAAGTGAAAAATAAATATAGTTTAAAAAACTAAAAAACACGCTTTTAGAGCATATCAAACTAAAAAGTTAAAAATAATTTTTCAAATAAGCTTAAAACAATAATAAACGATAAATATTGTAAAAAAAGCGTGGGGCGCTTTGTCCATATTTCTCGTACATCGAGCGCCCAACGCTTTTTTTACAATAATGCTAGTATTTATCGTTTATTATTTTTCAAGAATTAGGCCTACTTGTTTAATAAGATTAGATTATTATATAACATTTGTCATTTAAATTATACAACAAACATCAGAATAAAGCTACGATTTATTGCATTACACCTTTAGAAAAGATATCTTGCATTTATTGTTGTGCCGTCACAAGAATTTACATCCGTGTAAGACATAGAGAATGGCCAGGTTTGGCCTACTTCACTCGCTTCCGAACACATTGTCCAAAAGTAAAAAATCACTTATTTGAGTTACAATACGTTATACTTTAAGCAATAGTTTAATTTCCAACATGTTTTATTTTTAAATTTCTGTTTATTGTTCAAATTAATATGAACATCTTTTGTAATCATTTTAGTTTTAGAAAGTGTTATAACTTCTTACGCTTGCGCTTTGTGCCAATACAATTACTGTTCTGTGTCCATTGCCTAGACCCTAGAGGCATAACAATAGAACTCGAACTAGACGAAATATACTTATAATAAATAAGGCTGTGACATTTACCCACCAATTCTTACTGTTTACTAATATCATTTGTTTAGTCGTTCACTGCGATGTTGGGCTATGAAGATTTGTGTGTTAAACCTTACTTTTATACATTTCAAGTTAACTGCTCTATTTATTTAATTTTCAGTGTAGGGTAAGCTAACATGTCTCCTTTCAAACAAATATTTTGGATACACTATCAAGGTAAGAACTTGATAGATTATGCTTAAGGGTCTGCTCCAGTAAACGAGAAAGCAACAGGAAACGCACTTCCGGTTTCACTGTATCCCTATCTAAGCAGTGCAATTACTTGCAGCTGAACGCTTTGACATTGCCTCATTTCAAACCATTTTATAAGTCTATATTTTGTAATTGCGTGTTGAAAAAAAAACTGAATATTCTTTATAAAATTTCGGATCGTGCTTGCAAATTATTTTTCATTATTAATTTTTTATTGTGTTAGGAAAAAAAATCAAACTTTGTACTTACAAAATGTCAGTTACTTGACAAATGAAAGAAATTTAAAAAAAATGTAAATTGCAAGAATGATGCGTATTGTGACTGTGCTTAAAATGAGACCTTGCAAACAATTTTATGATAAAAAGTAAACGAAATAAATGGTATGAAATTTAACATTGCTCTTATGGGATAAAAATCCATTTTATTTTTACTGGAGCAGACCCTTAAGATCTGATTGCACACATTATAGTTTAAACAATAAATATTTTTATTCCAATCAGAAATAAAAATAAACTTTTTGTATCTTATTAAAAAGATAACTGGGCGAAAGTAGGGTAAACCACAAAAAACTTGGATTTTATTAAATAATAGCCTAAGTATTGTTTGCTTTAGATCTATTATTTAAAATACAATAGAAGGCATCAAGAAATTGTTAAATGACAAAAGCCTATATTATATCAAAATCACTAGATTCAATAACATTTTTAAATTGTGAGATGTTTTATTGTTTACTTTTATTTTCGTTTCCTTAGAAGTGCAAAGAAAATGAGATGAAAATATCTTCAGAAGTAACATTTCAACCGATGATGTATCAAACAATCTGTTTATTTCCTGGAATTAGCACTATACTATACTATACTATAGGAAATCTATGATACTTTTTCTATGTACGGTATGTTGTAAAAAGTAAATGTTAAAATTTTCAGCTCACTAACTTTAAGGAAAATATAAGAATTAATTTGTATTGTTTTAGGGGTTGTTATCACATTTTCACCCCTTAGCAGCACCCGACAAAATCCAAATCTGGTTTACTTTTTCTATGTATCTTGTAAGAAATAAATGTACAAAATTTCAGTTCTCTAGCTTTAAGGAAAGTAAAACAATTACTATTGATTGTTTTGGGGATTGTTTCAACCATTAAATCAAAATTAATTCTAGCCTATGTTACTCAGGGATAGTGTAGATTGTTCTTATTAAAACTATTCTTTTAATCGGTCAGTAGTTTCAGAGATTAATTTGTATTGTTTTAGGGGTTGTTATCACAATTTCACCCCTTAGCAGCATGGAACAAAATGCAAATCTAGTTTACTTTCTCTATATTATCTATGTAAAAATAATAAAAAACTAATGTTATTAGTGTCAAATACATAGTTTTAAAGATTGCTGAGATGAATAGAGACACTAAAAATATTTTAATTAATATTTTTAACTCCATTCTGAACCTCCAAACGCATTTTTAAAAATTTTCAAAAGGCCGCGAATTCTCGTTATATAAGTAGCTTTCAAATTCAATTGTATTAAAAATGGTTTTCCAATACAAAACAGTCTGATGGCACATAACACTGGACACATGGCAAACAAATTTTTAAAAGAAACTTTAATGTTTCCCAGAATCTCTTTGTATTGTCCAAAAGATAACTCCGATACCCTTGTCTTCCACAAAGAAACTTTCGTTGGTTGATTCAAGATTGAGCGTCAACTACTGTTGATGATAAAGAGAAGTCCTTGCCCTGCATTTAAACTCGGACTCATAATTATATAGTCACGAGTAAAAATCTGTAAACACTGCGAAACATTTTTATCTGTTCGTTGGACACGCATAATTTATATCTGTACACCAAAGTCAATCTTTTTCTAAAACAGTTCTGTTCATTTTATCCTAACCTTAAAATTTACACAATTTTATGGGATGTAACACACGAAAACCCACCTTCACGACAAGTCATTATAACAATTAATTAAAATAAATAGTGATAAGTTTGCAAACTCTATGACAACTAAGGTATAAAAAACAAAACCTACGACCTCTTCAGAATAGTTTAAACTAGGTAACTTTAGTAGTTCCCGGGTGAAAGTTGTTTTGGTGTTTTGAAAGTTGTTTGGGTATAATAAGCAGAATTACCCGAAAAAGGGTCAAACCATTTTGTCAAAACTGCGATCAAATATTAGGATTAAATATTATTGTCTAAATTCGGTGGCTCAAAATTATACAAAAAATTGTTTTAATGATAATTTTAAAAGGGGAAAATAAACTGATAACATAGTATATATTTTTTATAATTATTGTATATTGTAATGATTTTAACTACTCCCAATTATAATATACTAGCTGACCCGTACGGCGTTGCCCGTGATGGTTGGTATTTTCAGTCTTTTTAACGTAATTGTATTCTTTTTAAGTGTTCAGTCAGTGAGTGGTATTTGGCTTTTATATATATAGATCTTAAATAATAAAAGCACTATTGTCATAATAATAAAAGATCTGAAATTAAGATTTTAGTAACTTTGATCCCCCCAAACCCCTCCTAAAATTTTGAAATTTTTCATACCCTTTCTTAGTGAACACCTATGGCCCTAGAGGAAGCTACATACCAAATTTCATTCCAATCCGTTCGGTAGTTTTGAAGAAATCGTGATTTAATAACTTTAATCCCCAAACCCCCTAAAATTTCGAATTTTTTCAAACCCTTTCTTAGTAAGCACCTATGGCCCTAGAGGAAGCTACATACCAAATTTCATTCCAATCCATTCGGTAGTTTTGAAGAAATCGTGATTTAATAACTTTGATTCCCAAACGCCCCCTAAAATTTCGAATTTTTTCAAACCCTTTCTTAGTAAGCACCTATAGCCCTAGAGGAAGTTACATACCAAATTTCATTCCAATCCATTCGGTAGTTTTGAAGAAATCGTGATTTAATAACTTTAATCCCCAAACCCCCTAAAATTTCGAATTTTTTCAAACCCTTTCTTAGTAAGCACCTATGGCCCTAGAGGAAGCTACATACCAAATTCCATTCCAATCCGTTCAGTAGTTTTGAAGACGTCATTTTTTAATAACTTTGATCGCCCCAAAACCCTCTGTAAAATTTCGAATTTTTTCAAACCCTTTCTTAGTGAGCACCTATGGCCCTAGAGGAAGCTACTTACCAAATTTCATTCCAATCCGTTCGGTAGTTTTTGAGAAATCTTGATGAGTGAGTCAGTGAGTCGGTGGGTTTTGGCTTTTATATATATATAGATTCTAAAAGCAGACTAAATGAAAAAAATTGAAACATTTTTTAATGTCTCAATACCCCATATTGGTACTATATGGTATAATTGAATATTTTTTCCTCCAGCTACTACTTTAAGAGGTAATTTCTGCCTCAAGGGTAGAAAGAACAACTTATCATCCGGGGGCGGGCCATATATACCGGGTGTCCCACGAAGACGTCCCTATTTTTGAATTGATATGACAGACGTAAAGAGCGCGCTACAGACTTGAAATTCTACAGTCGTGACTAACACATATGTAAAAGAAATACCGCTGAGTATCAATTAATTCTGACTGATCCAAACAAAATGGCGGAAAAACAAAAAAACAAAAAAATCAGCAATCGTATTTTAAGGGTAAACCTACTTTTATTTAGAACTAGCTGACCCGTACGGCGTTGCCCGTGGTGGTTGGTATTTTCAGTCTTTTTAACGTAATTCTATTCTTTTTAAGTGTTCAGTCAGTGAGTGGTATTTGGCTTTTATATATCTTAAATAATTAGCCCAATAATTGGTGTTTTAGTTCATTGTAGGCCTAACCTAAAATTATATTCAGTTTTTGATCCAAATCAGTTGTTGATCAAAATCAGCTGTTTTAAGCTTTTCATACGAACAGCTATTTTTTGTGCCCCTGATAAAATCAAAAGAAGTCTTTCTTCTTCTTCCGATTGACCTTCCATAAGATTAACATTGAAACTTTGAGGGCCACTGGGGCGTAGCCCTAATGTCCTAGGACTTCGGTAAATGGCCTAAAACCTTCCCAGGGTTAACCTGTGTTACTATGCAAAATTTCAAAGCAATCGGATGGACGGTTTGGTAACGCATAAAGGACAAACATACAAACAGACAAACGTACAAACAGACGGACATACATTGAATTTTATATATATAGCTACAGCTGTTTAGACTATTTTAAATCTATCAGCTGACTGCGTGTATCCACAACAATGAACATATTTGGTAATAAACATTGGCATTTGTTATTAAGTTGCATTGTAAATTGTCTTACGTACCATGCCGTTTTCAACTGAGCAAAAAGTTAAATGTTGTTCCTGGGCTATTGGCTTTGAAAATGATTATGAAGCAATAAGGTGTTTTAGGGAAAGGTACCCAGGTGTAGTTCCACCGTCAAGGAAATCTATTCGTAAGTGGAAGACTACCTACTAGAAACGGGGTCAATACAAAAAAATACCATAGATCCTCCAACATAGAAAATGAAGAAATCGTATGTGCTGCTTTCATGGAATCTCCAAATACGCCTAATTCAGTAAGAAAGGTGGAATCTGCTACAGGGATACCGAAATCATCTGTCCAAAGTTATGCCAAAAAGAACAAAATCAAACATTATGAAACTCATTTAGTTCACGGACTGCTTGAAGATGATCCTGACAGACGATTGGAATTTTGTTCGAAAATAATTGAAAAGACTGACGTAGATAGCAAATGGCATGAAGGAATCGTGTTTTCAGATGAAGCGACATTTCATCGAACAGGAACTGTAAACGGGTATAATTGTCATTACTATAACACAAAAAAATCCACATATCTTACAAGAAGAGAAATTCAAATCAACAGGTATAAAAGTTTGGGCTGCTGTTACCAAGGATGGTGTTTTGTCGTATGACATATCCCGACAAACAATGACTGGAGAAAGGTATGCATCAGTTTTAAGCAATCACATAGTTCCTCATCTTTCTCAGCCTGAGATGAAAGACGTTTTTTTTCCAACAGGATGGAGCTCCTCCGCATTATGCTAATGTGGCCAAAGCAGTTTTGGACCAAAATCTTCCTAACCGTTGGATAGGTCGTGGCAGCAGCTTCATGGACTGGCCCCCAAGGTCTCCAGACTTGACTGTTTGTGACTTATTTCTGTGGGGCTTTTTGAAGGAGAAGGTTTATTGTCATAACAATGCGACAGACGATGAACTAATGAGGTTGATCGAAGAGGAACTGTTGTTGATACCTCGAGAGTTGTTCAGCAAAGCGTATGACTGTTTTCTATTTCGTTGTCATCAGTGCATTGCGATCGATGGACATCAGTTTGAATAAGGTTTATGGATCAAATAGATTTAATTTATTTATGAGTTACTTATATCTTTAATTCCCTAACGTTGTTTAGTGCTTAGTAACATCGTTAAAATTCAATAATTATGTTGTAACACTTAAGCAAATAAAACTATTTTAACGAAAAGGTACTATTTCTTTGATATCCCGCCATTTTGTCCTAATGTGTCAGAATTAACTGATACTCAGGTGTATTTCTTTTAAATATATGTATGTTAGGACTGTTGAGTTTCAGGTTTGTAGAGTGTTCGGTGCATCTAATATATTAATTCAAAAATAGGGACCTCTTCGCGGGACACCCGGTATATGCTAACTATAGGCGGGCTGAAAATGTATGCTCAATGATTTTTATATAGCCATTTTTCCGCCCGCTAAATCATATGTTAGTAAAACTACTGATGAAACAACAAAGCATCAATGAACTTATGCGTCTGTATATTCTTGGCATAACCTCAATTTTATTGTTTTTGTAAATATGAATACGGTATACAATATTTTTCTAAAAGCAGACTAAATGAAGAGAAATTGAAAATGTTGTTTACTTCTCAATAACCCGACTTTGGTTAGTTTAATTTAATATTTTATAATCTCCGGCTACTACTTTGAGGTCTTTTCTGGCTCAAGGGTAGAAAGAACTACTTATCATCCGGGGGTGGGTTGAAAAGTATACTCAATGCTTCTTATACGGACACTTTTCTGCCCGCTAAATCATAATCTACTTATATAAAGCTAGACGGTAACACTGATTCATTGACATTAATTATTATGCACTTCCCGTAATCGGACCCCCTCAACCTTATACTTGAATTAAAGCTCTCGACGAGAAACTTTTGGGAAAATTACCAGAAGTTAACATTTTTTTATTTTGCAAGCACCTTTTGGGCGGGAAAGATTTTTTAGATTTTTTCAATTTCATCATTTTCCCACTTTGAGCGCATTTAGTAAGAAAACGGTAAGAGATAGCAAAAAATGTTAAATATAAAAGTTGTAGAAAATTGAATTTTAAAGAAGAGATTTTCTGTCTGATTCAAGATCCACTCATCCATTTAGCCACTATTCATCCGAGAAGGGAGGCTCCGCCCAAAGTCCTTAAAGCTAGACGATTTCACTGATTAACTGACATTAATTATTAGGCACTTCCCGTAATCGGACCCCCCTCAACCTTATACTTGAATAAAAGCTCTCGACGAGAAACTTTTGGGACAATTACCAGAAGTTAACATTTTTTTATTTTGCAAGCGCCTTTTGGGCGGGAAAGATTTTTTAGATTTTAAAAATGTTTTCGTTTTTTCACTTTGAGCGCGTTTTGTAAGAAAACGGTAAGAGATAGCAAAAAATGTTAAATACAAAAGTTGTAGAATATTTAATTTCAGACCAACGATTTTCCATCAGATTTAAGATCCAATCATCCATTTAGCCACTATTCATCCGAGAAGGGAAGCTCCACAAACGTACTTAAAGCTAGCCGTTTTTACTGATTCACTGACATTAATTATTAGGCACTTCCCGTAATCGTACCCCCCTCGACCTCATACTTGAATTAAAGCTCTCGACGAGAAACTTTTGGGAAAATTACCAGAAGTTAACATTTTTTAATTTTGGAAGCACTTTTTGAGCGGGAAATGTTTTTTGAATTTTTTCAATTTCTTCATTTTCCCACTTTGAGCGCATTTAGTAAGAAAACGGCAAGAGATAGCAAAAACTGTTAAATACAAAAGTTGTAGAAAATTAAATTTCAAAGATGAGATTTTCCGTCAGATTCAAAATACAATCATTCGTTTAGCCGCTACTAACCCGAGAATGAGTTCCGGCAAACAATCCTTCAAATGTCCTATGTTAATCTTATGGAGATAATGTTTAATGAGTTTGAGTCAGGTGCCAAATAAAACAGCTGATTTGTGCTCGGTCACCTATGTACAAACGAGCCAAAGATTAACGAGATTCTTTAGCGAATTTTCCAACTGCGAGCGAAGCGAAGCAGCCATCTGAGGCCGAAGGCCGAGGCGGGGTTGGGACGCGACGCGTCCAGGGGCGGAGCCCCTAGTTATGTTATTAAAACTACTGCTGAAACAACAAAGCATCAATGAACTACTGCGCTGTGTATTCTTGGCATAACCTCAATTTTATTGTTTCTGTAAATATGAATACCGTATACAAAACGTGAGCGAGTTGCTGAACAATATAATTTGGAGCATAAACCCCCAAAAATGTGTTTCTTAACTCTAAAACTAGGTATTTATGTTGCAGTTACTTGTTACAGTGCAGGAAAAGCAGCAAAGTTTATAGTTTTTAAAGTGTTAGACCTAAAACCAGGTAAAAACTGTTTACGGCAATGAAGGTCAGTGGTGCTATTCGGGAAAAGACCGACCAAGTAATTTAAAAAAAAAATAGGCAAGCAAACAGCTTGAAGAGGAAGATGTTAGAGGAAACCTTTGAATATGAAGATGTGGACAATCCTTCATATACACCAGAACACTACTAAAATCTAATTTGCAAATAACATTTTATTTTCTCACTATACTATAATAGCCCAGTCGGTATAGGTTACAACTACCAGTAATTTGCAATACGGCTGAATTTTTTTTATAAGTACATTAAAGTATGTAGATTAAAATAAAAAAAAGTTTACCAGTCTATCGATTTCCCAAAGTCGAAAAAAAATCGATTATCATTTTTTTTCGATTATCCTTAATATTTCGAGCTGGGATGAAGATAGAGGAAAATAAAAAAAATAAAAAATACCACCGTGTAGGGGAGGTATTTTTCAACAAAAAAGGTCATATGTATTTATTTCGTCCGAGCAATGATTTGTCTGGAAAAAATTCGATAATGCAGGTATGTATTTTGCAGCAGGGGAAATCACTAAAAGGGGACATCTTATTCATATATGAAGCGTTGGCTCATTCTAAATTGGCCGAATTTTAATATATCGAATTGAAACTTGACATAGGAGTTAAAACATATATCTTAAACATTTATGCTGAGTCTCAGCTTGTTATCTTGAAAATTACCCGATCTAGGAGTCGATTTCGATTATCGATTTTACTAGTACCGGACTCACGAACTAATTTCAATCTATTCCAGTTTCGTCAATTTGTGGAATATCAACATCAAATTTGTTTTACAAGTTGAGTACACCAGTATAAATATTCTTAGTAAGTATGAACGATTTTTTTAATGTTATTTTTAAAAACGAGGCGTTTGAAAATGGTCTTCTGTTTTACCTATCTAGTTTTAACTATAACACTTTAGGATTCAACGACTCCATTTTCGACATTTTTGAACATATCGAATTAAAAATTGGTACGGAAGTTAAAAACACAATTGTTTTTTGCTACACTTATTTTAAAAACTATATTTAAAAAATTGACTAATCTGCAGCCAATTAACTCAAGCGTTTTGATGAAAAATCTAAAAAGGTCTAAAATTATACTTTTTTAAGTTACTTGTGTTTTGAAAAGTAAATAATAAAAAAGGTTTATACTCCTTGATATTGTTTGAATCTATATATTTAACTTGTAAAAAAACTTTCAGGTTGATATTTTGAAAATTTTCTAAACTGGAGCTGTTTAAAATGAATTGGTGGGTCCGGTTCTCCTAAAATCGAGAAACCCATTAATAAGTCAAGTGGCTCTAGATCTTGTAATTTTCAAGATAACAAGCTGAGTTTCAGCATAAATGTTTAAAATATATATTTTAACTCCTATGTCAAGTTTCAATTCGATATATTAAAATTCGGCCAATTTAGAATGAGCCAACGCTTCATATATGAATAAGATGTCCCCTTTTAGTGATTTCCCCTGCTGCAAAATACATACCTGCATTATCGAATTTTGTCCAGACAAACCATTGCTCGGACGAAATAAATACATATGACCTTTTTTGTTGAAAAATACGTCCCCTACACGGTGGTATTTTTTATTTTCCTCTATCTTCATCCCAGCTCGAAATATTAAGGATAATCGAAAAAAAA
>JAGFPH010007518.1:44065-55384 GCA_018207615.1 Philaenus spumarius | reverse complement strand
TAAGCACCTATGGCCCTAGAGGAAGCTACATACAAAATTTCATTCCAATCCTTTCGGTAGTTTTTTTAAGAAATCGTTTTTTAATAAATTTGATCCCTTCAAACCCCCCTAAAATTTCGAATTTTTTCAAACCCTTTCTTAGTGAGCACCTATGGCCATAGAGGAAAGCTACATACCAAATTTCATTTCAATCCGTTCTGTAGTTTTTGAGAAATCGTGATGAGTGATGAGTGAGTGAGTGGTATTTCGCTTTTATATATATAGATTTCGGGGATCTCGCTAACGGCTCTAACGATTTGGATGAAACTGTGCATATGGGGGTTTTTGACGTCAGAAATCGAATGCGCAGGGTTTATGTCTGCAAAATGCGCTCAGTAGCTCTTTTCGCCTATGCAAATTTTGAACTGCTTTTATACACCACATTTTAAGTCACTAATATGCGAACAGATACATTACAGATGCAATCCAGGATGTTTTACAAACAGAAAGATGTGTTAATGATTATGCTTAAAGAAGGTTCCAACGGGGTTGGCGTGTGGAGCACGCAGGGGTTTCCCTTAGTATCCATAAATTGTTCTAACTGACTGACATAGAATCAACATAGAGCAAAAACTACTTAAGATAAAAATACTAAAATTTAAAGGTATATTTGTGTGTGGTCATTGAAGCATACTATGAAAGAATTTTACAAAAATTTGATTTTAAAGCTTAAAAATTGTGAAAATACGGAGTTCACTCCCAGCACCATAACAGATAAAACTCCCGATTCGGATCAAAATCTTAGCAACACACGTTTATGAAATGCATTTACATTCATTACCATAATAACCAACTTGGCAAATTTACGATCACTTTATTTTTCTTCACAACCAACAGCTTGTTTAGGTTATGTTGACAAAATAAACTAAAACCGACGAAAAAGGCTTACTGAATTATACTTTATCTGTTGTTACATCTATCTATATAAATACAAATGTACATGTTCGTTTGTAAAATCGCATATATTCGAAAGTTCTTCAACGATTATTATAAAATTTTTACACGACATTACATTCGAATACAAGCATGTTTTATATACTTTTTGAGCAGCGTCTATTGAACATAAAAACAAACAAAAAAATAAACTAAATATGTTTTTTAATGTGAATGCCATCAAATATTTTTATTGACTATGGCAATAAAAGTAATCAGCTGTTTGGTGTAATAATTCCATTATTAGATGATTTCAAACTTAAAACAATTATTTGTATTTCTAACTTTTAAGTTATGTTTTTGTAAAGAACACTATCTGTTGAAGTAAGCACAACACACACTATACTAAATATTTTCCGGCAATGGGAAAGCCATATACGAAATAATAATAAAATATGTTTTGTTATGTTTAGTGTTGATACAGTAATCAGCTGTTTGCTCTAATATTTCCATTAACAACAGATTTGAAACAATTATTTTCAACAACAATTACTAGAGTGCCAACACACTTATATACAATTACAGAGTGTTCATTAAGACCATTCAACCCCTTTATTATTTTTGTTATTGAAAATAAGTTAAAAAAACTTTGTATATATCTTGTGTTGCATAACAGGATAATTTTGTTGACATATCTAAACCTTTATGATTTTGGGTTCTTGAGGGGGTAGGGGGGTAAACAATGTCAAATATAAAGGTAGGTCATGTAATACACCATTTAAAAGCTTATTAAAAGAGAAACAGAATGGCGGAAACTACAGCTTAGGGCCTAGTATCTAGCTTCGTTTCAGAGCAATGGACAATCAAAGTTCTAGAAAATAATATTGGTGTCATAACATCAAAGCAGGTTATTAATTCGTTGATATTTTAGGAATAAGTAGGTTGTATGTTATTTTCCAGTACTTTGATTGTCCATTACTCTGATACGAAGTAAGATATTAAGCTCTAGTTTGCATCATTGTGTTTCTCTTTTAATAAGCTTTTCAATGGTGTATTACTGTACATGTACATGACCTACCTTTAAATTTGAAATTGTTAGCCCCCTTACCCCCCTAAGCCTGCCAAACCCATAGAGGCTCAGGTATGTCAAAAAATGTCTCCTGATATGCAACACAAGATATGTAGGCTACACATTATTATTTTTTTTCCGCTTACACACTTCCTCAGTAAGGGATATTTAATTAAATTACATTTTTTCCCCGCTTACACACTTGCTCAGCAAGGGATATTTATACATCCAATATATCGATAACATCGACCAATATCGGTAGATATCAGGGTAGCTCAGATGGCAGAGCATCACGACGGAAACGTGAAGGTCCCGGGTTCAACTCCCGGTCTTGGTCTATGTTTTTTCACTTGTAATTTAATATGTACACACTTTTGTTAACTTATTTTCAGTAACAAAAATAATGAGGTGGTTAAAGGTACTTTATGAACACTCTGTATAAAATTTTTAATGACACAGCAAAACGTTTTCTGGGAACCACGATCGGTGCTCATTGGCCACTCCCAACCTTTTGTCTCACCATAAGAGTAACTGTATAAGCTCATCTTTCCTATGGAAATTCGCTAACAGTACGACGGAATGGCGATATTAACTCGGCCATTTTGGATGCATAAATTCCCTCCAACATATGATCTCAACTTGGTCCCAGTCCAAACTTCAAGACATTCAACGCGGGGGTAGGGAGTGTTGCCTGATAACGTCATGATATAGTCTCCGTCATTCTCCTGCTTTGCGGTTATTAATGGTTTTCCGTATAATGTGCCCGGAGTGATAAATCATTGAATGGACACAAAGTGAGTCTGTATTGGATAAAGTACGGAGTTCATAACGTGTCAATAACATCCAAGTAACCATGGTTACTTACAACGCTATGAAGATAAAATGTTTTTATTTTTTACGAATTAACTTAAAAACCGCTAATGTGATTTTGTTAGAACTTTGAATTCGTGGTAACGTTAGCAATGAACTGTCGCGCGTTATTATAATTTCGGCTAAATTGATAAAGATAAATTAAAAGAGTAAACATTGGAAAATCGATTAGAATTAGCGATAACAAAATCACTTTAATTGAAACAAAATTTGTAAAATTACATTACTACTAACATATTTTTAATGTAAGTGAAGACGCGTATATTTTATTGTTTTTGGTACGAAGTTCCTTAACGCAGGTATGAGTTAACAAATAGAAAATGTAATGCGTAACGAAAAAAGGTGCTATTAATTGGTTTCTATGGCAATGACAGATATAAAATACGAGTAACGAAAAAGCGTTACCAAATTGGTTTCTATGGCAATGAATGCATATACATTCAAGATATATGTGTTTTGGTTCATCAATTTAAATTAAGAGACGGTCGGTCCCGTCCGGCGTAGTTCATATATTATCGTCAAGCGCTGAAATTTTAGGTTAGGCCTAGAAAGTAATTTTCAGTCTAAGCCTAACCTAAAATTATTGCATGTATGTTGCCCTTAAGACAGGTAAAATAAATTAAACATACACGCAATAATTTTAGGTTGGGCCTAGATGGATGAACCAATATTTTATGTTTATTGAGTGTGTTTACAATAAATGAACATTTTAACTGTGTATACCATCTTAAATTTGATATTATAATTAATTCTACACCTTTATTATAACAACATTAAACGTATGGAAACAGTAAATATTTGTAAAAAACAATCTAATCATAAACGGTAATTAAAAGAATAAATTTATGAATTTATGTTGCCGTTAAGGTTGCTAAAAGAATTGAGGAAAAGGCGTGATGAACTTCGTTCCTGACGGGGGTCCCATGTTCGCACGCCATTCCTCTTTCTGCTCCCAAAGAAACTAAAAAATGTTATTTTCTACATTCTCTTCAGACACAAGAAAATGTTTAGAAACATATTATGAAACCAATTTGCTTTCCTTCTTTATCTTCTCTTTCATACCACAATTAATTGTAGATTTCTAATGTTTTATAGTTTATGTTCATTTACTATATTTGTACACATATAATGTGTTTATTACACAACCGTCAATACAGATATAAACAATGTCTGCTTAAGTATATTATAAGGTAATTATTTTATTAAAAAGTACTTAAACATTTTTTTATTTTAAAATGGTACAAAAGTATCAATACTTGATTAGTTATATAAAATAAAATAAATGTAAATTGTGTGCTTATAACCACACGGGAGAAGTGTAAACTTTTTAACACAACTTACGAAATGAGGAAGCACAATGTCCATTTTAAACACAACTTTTTAACAATGTCCATTTCAGAGGTATTAATAACTAAACTATACATTGTGTTAACATTAACGGGCTAAGCCTATGACGTAGGAAAATCTGTAACACTTATATGCCTGACTCAAATACACTGAACTAGAAATGCGTTCCTGGCCTAACCGGCTAAGGCGCTAGTCTGTGGTGATGGACTCTGCTAGTTCGAATCTCGGCAAGACCAATAATTTTTAAACACACATGAGTACTATATATAGTAGAGCGTTTCACAATAGAGCGTTTCAGAAAATGCGTGACGGTAAAATCCGATTTTCCGCCATCAAACTAAGCGCCGAGGTGCTCCTATAGAATAAGCCTATGACGTAGGACAATCTGTTACACTTATATACCCAAGTCACATATATTTAGTGCGCCGAAGTGCACCTACTTCACAAACTGTAAATTTTAAAAATATATCAATTTATCATTCAAAATCAAGTTTCTTTGAATTCAAGCTTGTAAAATGAACCTTATTGTCCTACAAAAGTTATCTTGAAAACAGCACGGGTCTGTCGCATTATAATTAGAATCGCCGAACCACCTGATGGTAGAAATATCGTTCTCCAATTGCAAGCGTTGCAAGCGGTCAAATGTTACTGACACTTTCAGTTTACATTCAGAACCAATTTACACCAAACATTAATACAGGGAACTGTGGTCTGCATTGATTATGTGTAATCAAATATGTGTTATCCATCTGTTGTCGACGGCTTCGTACTATTTACAACAATAAATAGTAAGCCTTACTTGTAAAGGAGGCATTCTTTACATAATATAAATATAAAAAAAAGGTGAATGTTCGTTTGTTCAAAAGCTCAAATCTCCGAAACCCATTCATCGATTGCTTTGCAATTTTGACACAATATTACGATCGAATAAAAGCACGTTTTTATATACTTTTAGAAAAACAACGCCATTGTTAGAAGTAAAAACAACACAAACTATGTTAAATATTTTACGGCAATGGGACTGCCATACTAAATAATAATTGCATATGTTTATTTTTGATACAGTAATCAGCTGTTTGCTCTAATCTGTACTATTATATACAAATCTAATGGTGTCTGTCTGTGTGTGTGTTACTCAATCACGTAAAAACTACTGGATGGATTTGAATGAAATTTGGCACACATATAGGTCATGACCTGGAATGAAACATAGCCTAGAATTCATTTAGATTTAAGGGTTGAAACAACCCCTAAAATAATAAATATTAATAACGTAAAAACTACTAAATGGATTTGAATTAAATTTGGCACACATATAGGTAATGACCTGGAATGAGACATAGCCTAGAATTCATTTAGATTTAAGGGTTGAAACAACCCCTAAAATAATAAATATTGATAACGTAAAAACTACTAGATGGATTTGAATTAAATTTGGCACACATATAGGTCATGACTTGAAATGAAACATAGCCTAGAATTCATTTAGATTTAAGGGTTGAAACAACCCCTAAAATAATAAATATTAATAACGTAAAAACTACTAGATGGATTTGAATTAAATTTGGCACACATATAGGTCATGACCTGGAATGAAACATAGCCTAGAATTCATTTAGATTTAAGGGTTGAAACAACCCCTAAAATAATAAATATTAATAACGTAAAAAATACTAGATGGATTTGAATTAAATTTGGCACACATATAGATATGACCTGAAATGAAACATAGGCTAGAATTCATTTAAATTTAAGGGTTGGAACAACCCTTAAAACAATCAATAGTAATCACGTAAAAACTACTAGATGGATTTGAATTAAATTTGGCACACATATGATATATGACCTGGAATGAAACACAGGCTAGAATTTATTTTGATTTAAGGGTTGAAACAACCCCTAAAACAATAAATAATATTATTCACGTAAAAACTACTGGATGGATTGGAATGAAACTTGGCACATATATAGATCATGACCGGGAATAAAACATTTTATTATGTGTATGAATATAACGAGATAACCTTTGTTGGCACTATCGTTCGGGATTCTATCAGAAATTACTTAGCCTATTCTTTTTCACATGTGAATAATATAAACTTGTCTGCATACATTTTTTATAACATTTAATTTAATTGAAACAAATCTATACTAATATTATAAAGAGTTCAAATTAGTTTGTTTGAATGTAAGTAGGGGGTAATCTCTAAAACTGCTGAACCGATTGCAAAAATAGTTTTACTAATAAAAAGCTACACTGAGTAACATAAGCTTGAATTAATTTTGATTTAAGGGTTAAAACAACCCCTAAAATAATAAATATCAATCTTTATACGTTCCTTAAAGCTAGAGAGCTGAAATTTCTTACATTTATGTCTTGCAAGATACATAGAAAAATTTAACTAGATTTGCATTTTGTCGTGTGTTGCCAAGGGCTGAAAATGTGGTAACAACCCCCTTAAACAATAAATATGTATTATTATACTTTCATTAAGACTAGAGAGCTGGAAATTTGTACATTTATTTCCTACAAGACATATATAAAACGTAAACCATATTTGTAAAACAGCTGATTAAAAAATGTAAACAATTATTTGTATCTCTAACATTTAGGTTACGTTTTCGTTAAAATGTAGCCTTCCTGGTTCTTACTTTATTACAACTGCTGTTAGTAACTTGGACTTGGTAATTTTACATTATTTACCATCTTAGCTTTGGGGTTATTATTAATCCTACACCTTTATTATAAAGAAAACATACCATAACTGTGTGTAAAGAAGGTCCCCATGGGGTTGGCGTGAGGAGCACGGATGGGTCTCCCCTTGTAATGAATAAAACTCCCCTTGTAATGAACTACGAATCTCACAATGTTTGTTTTAGTTTTATTTTTATCATTTTTTTAAAATCTAGTACTCACTATTATTTTTGTTTTAATTTCTCCCGAAATATGTTTTACTTACATTTATTTATACGTAGTATATGGAAAAAGTATTGTTTTCGTCCAAATTTTCGAATCTGAATTTTTAGTGGAATTATCTGTTTTTGTTCTCCCTGAACCTCAAAAATTGTTTAGTGGTATTATCTGTGTTGGTGCTCCTTGAACCCAAAAATATTTTTAGTGGCATTATTTGTTTTGGTGCTCCCTGATCCCAACAAAGTGGTTTTTTGGTGATGTCTCTCCGTGTGTCTGTTAAGATGTGTACAGAGCTGAAGACCATACCAAAGGTCCGATTTTGATGAAATTTGGAATGTAGGTGTAGTTCTGGAATATCTCCAGAGGTTTTTTTTTAATTTTTTCAAATTATTTTTAAGGGGTTTTACCCCCCAAAAATGGCCAAAAACATGGAGAAAAATTTAAATTTCTCAAAAACGGCTCTAATGATTTTGATAAAATTTTGCTTATTTGTAGCCCTTAATGTAAACTACCATTATACAAAAAGCCGCTTCTTTCTAAAAATTCTCGTTTAGGTAATACAGTCATAATAATAACTGATTTTTGGCGGTTTTTTGCCAAAAAAAGGGGTTGTTTTAAAAAAAAATTTAAAACCTTTTTTCGTGAATCTACACAGGCCTAATGTACATGTTTGGTGCAAATTTGTTCGAAATCGATTGAATAGTTTTAATAATATTAATAATATTTATTAGTTACTCCCCTACTTTAATGTGTCCCCTCTCCTACTTTAATACAATTATGAAGTAACAGTGAATCTGTTTAATAATTTAAATATGTTTGTGAGAAAGTATGTGCCAGTTTCTGGTACCGTTTATTTAGGTTTTACTACCTTTTCTGCATTTTTAATAAATTTTGCCTTCGTAAAACACAAAATGAAATAATAAGCACGACCCCACAACTTCACCCTCTCACTGTACTCTTCTTACGTGATAAAGACTGAAACATTCTCAACATTAATAACCGAGGCCGGCTGCACAACTCAAGAATGGAACTGTAAATACCGACCATGCATAAATTGTTGGGATTCTTTGTCCGTGCCGCAAATACCTGCGACCTACGCCCCTCCTCATCCGAGGGTAGAATTGACTTAACAAATTAGGGGATGCAAATCGATAAATCAACAGGTGGATTCCGCGCGGTGGCGTGTTACTTCTCGTGGTCTGTTCCGATAGTGGAGGAATTTAACGGCTTTTAAATCGAGTGTTATGTTCGAAGGTGTCTTTCTATAATTTGTATAGTGTGTTAAATTATAAATTCAAAAAATGTAGGGTAAATGTAAAGAAAGGTGAGACCTGGTGTACGTTTCAACATTATATGTTGACTTCTTCACCGTGTAAATTTTCTTCTTTAACCAGTTACCCTCCCATGCCTGACTGCAAAACATAAATCGTAAACAGTCTTTTCGTCTGTGCATTTGTTCACACTAATCTCCGCAATGACTGAACCAATTCGATTATCGATTTCTGTGATATTATATTGCGATAAGTCGTTCCAACATTTGGTGTTTGTATCATTTCAATACTTTTAAAAAGACATATATGCAGAATGATTCAGAAGTATACGGCAATGTCTCGGTCGCTCGTTCTATAGCTAAAAATAAGAAAACAACGTTCATATAAACATACTCCCAAAATGCTTCGTTTTCAAGAAATGCGCAGTTTTTCATATCTAGAAAACTGTTTGACCGATTGAGTTCAAACTTGGCATGAAGTTTAACCTAACAATGATCTATCTCAAGAAAAAATAAACGGTACCAGTAACTGGCACATACTTTCTCACAAACATATTTAAATTATTAAACAGATTCACAGTGACTTCATTATTGTTGGTGGGGTAACAGAGGTGATTTTAAACTAGGAGATTAACTAATAAATATTATTAATATTAGCTAGAGATAAAACTATTCGATCGATTTAAAACAAATTAGCACCAAACATGTCAATTAGGCCTGTATGGATGCACGAAAAAAGGTTTTGAAGTTTTTTGAAAAACATCCCCCTTTATGGCCAAAAAACCCCAAAAATCAGATGTTATTACTATTATTAGCTAAACGAGAATTTTTAGAAAGCTGCTGTTTTTTTTGCATATGGTAGGGTACTTTAAAGGCTACAAATAAGAAATTTTTTTATCAAAATCGTTAGAGCCGTTTTTGAGAAATTTGGATTTTTTTCGTTTTTTTAGCCTTTTTTGGTTGGTAAAACTTAAAAATCAAAAATTTGAAAAATTAAAAATGCGCCTGAAGATATTCCAGAACTACACCTACATACCAAATGTAATCAAAATCGGACTGTTGGAATGGTCTCCAGCTCTGTACACAGCCTAACAGACACAAGGACAGACATCACCAAAAAACACTTTTTTTTGGATCCAGGGAGCACCAAAACAAATAATTCCACTAAAAATATTTTTGGGTTCAGGGAGCACCAACACAGATAATTCTACTAAACCATTTTTGGGGGTTCAGGGAGCACCAAAACAGATAATTCCACTAAAAATTCAAATTCGAAAATTTGGACGAAAACAATACTTTCTTCGTATACTATGGGGGAAGAAAGTAAAAGTCAGTTCAGGGTTTCAATGAGGTAGACTAAGAACAAGATGGCGTCTAAGGTGGCCTGGAAAAAGATGCAACAACTTAAACTGTTAACCAAACGTGAAAAACTTGGCCACATTTTCGATCTCACAACTTTTATGGGCCGACATTTTTTGTTTAATAAAATCTTGGTCTTGTTTGACACGTTTATGTTTTTTAAAGTTTGACCTTTACATACAAGCTTCAAGTACTGGAGTAGTTCACAGTTCCCTGCAATATACCAACGTAGCCACTATTAGTTTAAAACTATTCTTGTAAGAAACCCTTAGACACCAATACAAGTTTCGTTGAAACTAGTCATGTAGTTTTTCAGTTAAATCGTAATAAAATCATGTATTGTCTTCATAAAATCAAGTTTTTTTCAATTATGAATGGTTAAACCTGTTTTATAAATAATGGTTGTCCTGCGTATAGAACATAAAAATAAAATATTTTAGAACTAAAAGCTAAAAAAAGATATTTGTATATTTTCTAGTCTTAGACACTTGTGCTTATGAATTCACTACAGTAGTATTTTAAAAGTATAAAATTACAAAACTGCTCACACCAAACACACTGCGAAATATTAATACCGTTAAAATCATCCCCTTTAAATTTAAACCGGACTCTAACTTTAGGGGATGAAAGTTATGATGGTTGTGTTTTAGACTAACGATAACAAAACTTCCCTGATATAATGCGTACGAAATGTGTAAAACAACCCCTGAGGGCATTGCGTTTAAAGTGCAAATTTTAAATCAAATACAACGCTTGTAAGGGTTGTTGGAGGTGAGTTTAAGGCCGGCTTCTCTAAGCAATACATTTTTACGAACTTAATTCAATTCTTAAATTTTCACTAACTGAAGTAACCAGCGAAAATGTGGACTTGTATTGGGAAGCCAACGTGAAACTATGTTTTGAGGTTACATTACGCTGAGCGTTTCGTTCGACGATTTAGTTTTTTCTAATTATTGTGACTAACTCGACATTATTGTGTATTCTTTTCTCTGAAGTTAAGTTTGTAGTCTTAACCTCATTTTATCTTAAGGATTTCCTCACATTTTACCAAGAAAATTGAAAAACAGGGAAAAAATCTGGAATTTATTGTATAAACTGTAAAATGTGTCCGAAGAAATATACAGGGTGTTTGTTAAATAGGACGACAACTTCTGGGGTGCGTTCCTTATATAAAAATATCTAAAAACTGTGACGTTTTTAGACATTCGCGCCACCTGTATTTTTTTTCCTTTATTAAATATTACTTTTATCGACATTTACAACCTTTCTATCATTTATCCTTACCGACATTTCCCAAATAGTTATCCTTTTCTCCGCCAGACGTCGACTCTGTACGGTATTACTTCTTATCGTGCATAACTGAACAGAGGTCGTTGTAATCTGACAACCGATCAGCTGTTTCTTTATCTAGTCAGTTAAATTTTGCTTGGTCATAGGAATGTACAAAAGCGTCGGCCATAGCCTGTTACGAACAAAACCTTAAGACGCTGCAAAATCGTAGTTATGTTGTTACACTTTAAATAATTTAGTTGCGACTTAACGACGCTGTGTCGCTAAATAACATGACTTTCTTCTAAA
>JAGFPH010007518.1:18216-34611 GCA_018207615.1 Philaenus spumarius | reverse complement strand
TAAGCACCTATGGCCCTAGAGGAAGCTACATACAAAATTTCATTCCAATCCTTTCGGTAGTTTTTTTAAGAAATCGTTTTTTAATAAATTTGATCCCTTCAAACCCCCCTAAAATTTCGAATTTTTTCAAACCCTTTCTTAGTGAGCACCTATGGCCATAGAGGAAAGCTACATACCAAATTTCATTTCAATCCGTTCTGTAGTTTTTGAGAAATCGTGATGAGTGATGAGTGAGTGAGTGGTATTTCGCTTTTATATATATAGATTTCGGGGATCTCGCTAACGGCTCTAACGATTTGGATGAAACTGTGCATATGGGGGTTTTTGACGTCAGAAATCGAATGCGCAGGGTTTATGTCTGCAAAATGCGCTCAGTAGCTCTTTTCGCCTATGCAAATTTTGAACTGCTTTTATACACCACATTTTAAGTCACTAATATGCGAACAGATACATTACAGATGCAATCCAGGATGTTTTACAAACAGAAAGATGTGTTAATGATTATGCTTAAAGAAGGTTCCAACGGGGTTGGCGTGTGGAGCACGCAGGGGTTTCCCTTAGTATCCATAAATTGTTCTAACTGACTGACATAGAATCAACATAGAGCAAAAACTACTTAAGATAAAAATACTAAAATTTAAAGGTATATTTGTGTGTGGTCATTGAAGCATACTATGAAAGAATTTTACAAAAATTTGATTTTAAAGCTTAAAAATTGTGAAAATACGGAGTTCACTCCCAGCACCATAACAGATAAAACTCCCGATTCGGATCAAAATCTTAGCAACACACGTTTATGAAATGCATTTACATTCATTACCATAATAACCAACTTGGCAAATTTACGATCACTTTATTTTTCTTCACAACCAACAGCTTGTTTAGGTTATGTTGACAAAATAAACTAAAACCGACGAAAAAGGCTTACTGAATTATACTTTATCTGTTGTTACATCTATCTATATAAATACAAATGTACATGTTCGTTTGTAAAATCGCATATATTCGAAAGTTCTTCAACGATTATTATAAAATTTTTACACGACATTACATTCGAATACAAGCATGTTTTATATACTTTTTGAGCAGCGTCTATTGAACATAAAAACAAACAAAAAAATAAACTAAATATGTTTTTTAATGTGAATGCCATCAAATATTTTTATTGACTATGGCAATAAAAGTAATCAGCTGTTTGGTGTAATAATTCCATTATTAGATGATTTCAAACTTAAAACAATTATTTGTATTTCTAACTTTTAAGTTATGTTTTTGTAAAGAACACTATCTGTTGAAGTAAGCACAACACACACTATACTAAATATTTTCCGGCAATGGGAAAGCCATATACGAAATAATAATAAAATATGTTTTGTTATGTTTAGTGTTGATACAGTAATCAGCTGTTTGCTCTAATATTTCCATTAACAACAGATTTGAAACAATTATTTTCAACAACAATTACTAGAGTGCCAACACACTTATATACAATTACAGAGTGTTCATTAAGACCATTCAACCCCTTTATTATTTTTGTTATTGAAAATAAGTTAAAAAAACTTTGTATATATCTTGTGTTGCATAACAGGATAATTTTGTTGACATATCTAAACCTTTATGATTTTGGGTTCTTGAGGGGGTAGGGGGGTAAACAATGTCAAATATAAAGGTAGGTCATGTAATACACCATTTAAAAGCTTATTAAAAGAGAAACAGAATGGCGGAAACTACAGCTTAGGGCCTAGTATCTAGCTTCGTTTCAGAGCAATGGACAATCAAAGTTCTAGAAAATAATATTGGTGTCATAACATCAAAGCAGGTTATTAATTCGTTGATATTTTAGGAATAAGTAGGTTGTATGTTATTTTCCAGTACTTTGATTGTCCATTACTCTGATACGAAGTAAGATATTAAGCTCTAGTTTGCATCATTGTGTTTCTCTTTTAATAAGCTTTTCAATGGTGTATTACTGTACATGTACATGACCTACCTTTAAATTTGAAATTGTTAGCCCCCTTACCCCCCTAAGCCTGCCAAACCCATAGAGGCTCAGGTATGTCAAAAAATGTCTCCTGATATGCAACACAAGATATGTAGGCTACACATTATTATTTTTTTTCCGCTTACACACTTCCTCAGTAAGGGATATTTAATTAAATTACATTTTTTCCCCGCTTACACACTTGCTCAGCAAGGGATATTTATACATCCAATATATCGATAACATCGACCAATATCGGTAGATATCAGGGTAGCTCAGATGGCAGAGCATCACGACGGAAACGTGAAGGTCCCGGGTTCAACTCCCGGTCTTGGTCTATGTTTTTTCACTTGTAATTTAATATGTACACACTTTTGTTAACTTATTTTCAGTAACAAAAATAATGAGGTGGTTAAAGGTACTTTATGAACACTCTGTATAAAATTTTTAATGACACAGCAAAACGTTTTCTGGGAACCACGATCGGTGCTCATTGGCCACTCCCAACCTTTTGTCTCACCATAAGAGTAACTGTATAAGCTCATCTTTCCTATGGAAATTCGCTAACAGTACGACGGAATGGCGATATTAACTCGGCCATTTTGGATGCATAAATTCCCTCCAACATATGATCTCAACTTGGTCCCAGTCCAAACTTCAAGACATTCAACGCGGGGGTAGGGAGTGTTGCCTGATAACGTCATGATATAGTCTCCGTCATTCTCCTGCTTTGCGGTTATTAATGGTTTTCCGTATAATGTGCCCGGAGTGATAAATCATTGAATGGACACAAAGTGAGTCTGTATTGGATAAAGTACGGAGTTCATAACGTGTCAATAACATCCAAGTAACCATGGTTACTTACAACGCTATGAAGATAAAATGTTTGATTTTTTACGAATTAACTTAAAAACCGCTAGTGTGACTTTGTTAGTACTTTGAGTTCGTGGTAACATTAGCAATGAACTGTCGTGAGTTATTATAATTTCGGCTAAATTGATAAATATAAATTAAAAGAGTAAAACTTGTAAAATCGCTTAGAATTAGCGATATCAAAATCACTTCATAGCCCAGTCGATGTAGGTTACAACTACCAGTAATTTGCAATACGGCTGAATTTTTTTTATAAGTACCTTAAAGTATGTAGATTAACATAAAAAAAGTTTACCAGTCTATCGATTTCCCAAATTTGGAAAAAATCGATTATATTTTTTTTTCGATTATCCTTAATATTTCGAGCTGGGTTGAAGATAGAGACAAATAAAAAATACCACCGTGAGGGGAGGTATATTTCAATAAAAGAGGTCATATGTATTTATTTTGTCCAAACAATTTTTTCTCTGGAAAAAATTCGATAGTGCAGGTATGTATTTTGCAGCAGGGGAAATCACTAAAAGGGGGAAATCTCATTCATATATGAAGCGTTGGGTCGTTCTAAATTGGCCGAATTTTAATATATCGAATTGAAACTTAACATAGGAGTTAAAATATATACTTTAAACATTTATGCTGAGTCTCAGCTTGTTATCTTGAAAATTACCCAATATAGAGCCACTTGACTTATCAATGGGTTTCTCAATTTCAGGAGTACCGGACCCACCAACTCATTTTAAACAGCTCCAGTTTAGAAAATTTTCAAAATATCAACCTGAAATTTTTTTACAAGTTAAATATATAGATTCAAACAAGATCAATTAGTATAAACCTTTTTTATTATTTACTTTTCAAAGCACAAGTAACTTAAAAAAGTATAATTCAAACAAAATTTGTAAAATTATATTACTACTAAAATGTTTTTAATGTAAGTGAAGATGCGTATATTTTAATGTTTTTGGTACGAAGTTCCCTAACGCGGGTTGCGGTAAGAGTTAACAAGTAGAACATGTAACGCGTAACGAAAAAAGTGCTATTAATTCGTTTCTATGGCAATGACTGATATAAAATACGAGTAACGAAAAAGCTTTACCAAATTGGTTGCTATGGCAATGAATTCAAGAAATATGTGTTTTGATTCATCAATTTAAATTAAGAGACTATAAGTTCCATCCGGCGTATTTCAGATATTTTCGTCAAGCGCTGAAATTTTATATTAGGCATAGAAAGTAATTTTCAGTCTAAACCTAAACAAAAATTGTTGTATGTATGTTGCCCTTAAGACAGGTAAAATAAATTAAACATACACACAATAACTTTAGGTTGGGCCTAGACAGATGAACCAATATTTTATGTTTATTGAGTGTATAATTTACAAAGAATTGACATTTAACTGTGTTTATCATCTTAGCTTGATGTTATAATTACTTCTACACCTTTATTATAATAACATTAAACTTACGGAAACAGTAAATATTTGAAAAAAAAAAACAATCTAATCATATACGGTAATTGAAAGATTAAAATTATGAGCTTATGTTGCCGTTAAGGTTGATAAAAGAATTGAAGAAAAGGCGTGATGAACTTCGTTCCTGACGGGGGTGCCACGATCGCACGCCATCCCTCTTTCTATTCCCAAAGAAACTTAAAAAATGTCTTTTCCACATCCTCTTCAGACACAAGAAAATGTTTAGAAACGTATTATGAAACCAATTTGTGTTCGTTCTTTATCTTCTTTCATACCACAATTAATTGTAGATTTCTAATGTTTTATAGTTTTTGTTCATTTACTATATTTGTACACATATAATATGTTCATCATACAACCATTGATACAGACATACACAATTTCTGCTTAAGTTTCTTATAAGGTAATTATTTTATTAAAAAAGTACTTAAATATTTTTTTTATTTTAAAATGGTACAAAATTATCAATTCTTGATTAGTTATAAAATAAAATAAATGTAAACTGCGTGCTTAAGACCACACGGGGGGAGTGTAAACGTTTTAACACAACTTACGAAATGAGGAAGCACAATGTCCATTTTAAACAGAACTTTTTAACAATGTGCATTTCAGAGGTATTACCAATTAATTAAACTATACATTGTGTCAACGTTAACGGGCTAAGCCAACGACGTAGGACAATCTGTAACACTTATATGCCTGACTCAAGCACACTGAACTAGCAATGCGTTCCTGGCCTAACCGGCTAAGGCGCTAGTCTGTGGCGATGGACTCTGCTAGTTCAAATCTCGGCAAGACCAAAACTTTTTTTCAAACAGACAAATACACATGAGTACTATATATAGCAGAGTGTTTCACAATAGAGCGTTTCAGAAAATGCGTGACGGTAAAATCCGATTTTCCGCCATCAAACTAAGCGCCGAGGTGCTCCTACAGAATAAGCCTATGACGTAGGACAATCTGTTACACTTATATACCCAAGTCAAATATATTTAGTGCGCCGAAGTGCACCTACTTCACAAACTGTAAATTAAAAAAATATATCAATTTATCATTCAAAATCAAGTTTCTTTGAATTCTAGCTTTTAAAATGAACCTTATAGTCCTACAAAAAATATCTTGAAAACAGCACGGGTCTGTCGCATTATAATTAGAATCGCCGAACCACCTGATGGTAGAAATATCGTTCTCCAATCCCACCCACGTTGCAAGCGGTCAAATGTTACTGACACTTTCAATTTACATTCAGAACCAATTTACACCAAACATTAATACAGGGAACTGTGGTCTGCATTGATTATGTGTAATCAAATATGTGTTATCCATGTGTTGTCGACGGCTTCGTACTATTTACAACAATAAATAGTAAGCCTTACTTGTAAAGGAGGCATTCTTTACATAATATAAATATAAAAAAAAGGTGAATGTTCGTTTGTTCAAAAGCTCAAATCTCCGAAACCCATTCACCGATTGCTTTGCAATTTTGACACAATATTACGATCGAATAAAAGCACGTTTTTATATACTTTTTGAAAAACAACGCCATTGTTAGAAGTAAAAACAACACAAACTATGCTAAATATTTTACGGCAATGGGACCGTCATACTAAATAAAAATTACATATGTTTATTTTTGATACAGTAATCAGCTGTTTGCTCTAATCTGTACTATTATATAAAAATCTAATGGTGTCTGTGTGTGTGTTACTCAATCACGTAAAAACTACTAGATGGATTTGAATGAAATTTGGCACACATATAGGTCATGACCTGGAATGAAACATAGCCTAGAATTCATTTAGATTTAAGGGATGAAACAACCCCTAAAATAATAAATATTAATAACGTAACAACTATTAGATGGATTTGAATTAAATTTGGCACACATATAGGCCATGACCTGGAATGAAACATAGCCTAGAATTCATTTAGATTTAAGGGTTGAAACAACCCCTAAAATAAATAATATTATTCACGTAAAAACTACTGGATTGATTGGAATGAAACTTGGCACACATATAGATCATGACCGGGAATGAAACATTTTATTATGTGTATAAATATAACGAGATAACCTTTGTTGGCACTATCGTTCGGGATTCTATCAGAAATTACTGAGCCTATTCTTTTTCACATGTGAATAATATAAACTTGTATGCATACATTTTTTATAACATTTAATTTAATTGAAACAAATCTATACTAATATTATAAAGAGTTCAAATTAGTTTGTTTGAATGTAAGTAGGGGGTAATCTCTAAAACTGCTGAACCGATTGCAAAAATAGTTTTACTAATAAAAAGCTACACTGAGTAACATAAGCTTGAATTAATTTTGATTTAAGGGTTAAAACAACCCCTAAAATAATAAATATCAATCTTTATACGTTCCTTAAAGCTAGAGAGCTGAAATTTCGTACATTTATGTCTTGCAAGATACATAGAAAAATTAAACTAGATTTGCATTTTGTCGCGTGTTGCCAAGGGCTGAAAATGTGATAACAACCCCCTTAAACAATAAATATGTATTATTATACTTTCATTAAGACTAGAGAGCTGGAAATTTGTACATTTATTTCCTACAAGGCATATATAAAACGTAATCCATATTTGTAAAACAGCTGATTAAAAAATTTAAACAATTATTTGTATTTCTAACATTTAGGTTACGTTTTCGTTAAAACGTAGCCTTCCTGGTTCTTACTTTATTACAACTGCTGTTAGTAACTTGGACTTGGTAATTTTACATTATTTACCATGTTACCTTTGGGGTTATTATAAAGAAAACATACCATAACTGTGTGTAAAGAAGGTCCCATGGGGTTGGCGTGAGGAGCACGGATGGGTCTCCCCTTGTAATGAATAAAACTCCCCTTGTAATGAACTACGAATCTCACAATGTTTGTTTTAGTTTTATTTTTATCATTTTTTTAAAATCTAGTACTCACTATTATTTTTGTTTTAATTTCTCCCGAAATATGTTTTACTTACATTTATTTATACGTAGTATATGGAAAAAGTATTGTTTTCGTCCAAATTTTCGAATCTGAATTTTTAGTGGAATTATCTGTTTTTGTTCTCCCTGAACCTCAAAAATTGTTTAGTGGTATTATCTGTGTTGGTGCTCCTTGAACCCAAAAATATTTTTAGTGGCATTATTTGTTTTGGTGCTCCCTGATCCCAACAAAGTGATTTTTTGGTGATGTCTGTCCGTGTGTCTGTTAAGATGTTTACAGAGCTGGAGACCATACCAAAGGTCCGATTTTGATGAAATTTGGAATGTAGGTGTAGTTCTGGAATATATCCAGAGGTTTTTTTAATTTTTTCAAATTATTTTTAAGGGGTTTTACCCCCCAAAAATGGCCAAAAACATGGAGAAAAATTTAAATTTCTCAAAAACGGCTCTAATGATTTTGATAAAATTTGGCTTATTTGTAGCCCTTAATGTAAACTACCATTATACAAAAAGCCGCATCTTTCTAAAAATTCTCGTTTAGGTAATACAGTCATAATAATAACTGATTTTTGGCGGTTTTTTGCCAAAAAAAGGGGTTGTTTTAAAAAAAAATTTAAAACCTTTTTTCGTGAATCTACACAGGCCTAATGTACATGTTTGGTGCAAATTTGTTCGAAATCGATTGAATAGTTTTAATAATATTAATAATATTTATTAGTTACTCCCCTACTTTAATGTGTCCCCTCTCCTACTTTAATACAATTATGAAGTAACAGTGAATCTGTTTAATAATTTAAATATGTTTGTGAGAAAGTATGTGCCAGTTTCTGGTACCGTTTATTTAGGTTTTACTACCTTTTCTGCATTTTTAATAAATTTTGCCTTCGTAAAACACAAAATGAAATAATAAGCACGACCCCACAACTTCACCCTCTCACTGTACTCTTCTTACGTGATAAAGACTGAAACATTCTCAACATTAATAACCGAGGCCGGCTGCACAACTCAAGAATGGAACTGTAAATACCGACCATGCATAAATTGTTGGGATTCTTTGTCCGTGCCGCAAATACCTGCGACCTACGCCCCTCCTCATCCGAGGGTAGAATTGACTTAACAAATTAGGGGATGCAAATCGATAAATCAACAGGTGGATTCCGCGCGGTGGCGTGTTACTTCTCGTGGTCTGTTCCGATAGTGGAGGAATTTAACGGCTTTAAAATCGAGTGTTATGTTCGAAGTTGTCTTTCTATAATTTGTATAGTGTGTTAAATTATAAATTCAAAAAATGTAGGGTAAATGTAAAGAAAGTTGAGACCTGGTGTACGTTTCAACATTAGTTGACTTCTTCACCGTGTAAATCTTCTTCTTTAACCAGTTACCCTCCAATGCCTGACTGCAAAACAGAAATCGTAAACAGTCTTTTAATCTGTGCATTTGTTCACACTAATCTACGCAATGACTGAACCAATTCGATCATCGATTTATGTGATATTATATTGCGATAAGTTGTTCCAACATTTGGTGTTTGTATCATTTCAATACTTTTAAAAACACATATATGCAGAATGATTCAGAAGTATACGGCAATGTCTCGGTAGCTCGTTCTATAGCTAAAAATAAGAAAACAAAGTTCATATAAACATACTCCCAAAATGCTTCGTTTTCAAGAAATTCGCAGTTTTTCATATCTAGAAAACTGTTTGACCGATTGAGTTCAAACTTGGCATGAAGTTTAACCTAACAATGATCTATCTCAAGAAAAAATAAGCGGTACCAGTAACTGGCACATACTTTCTCACAAACATATTTAAATTATTAAACAGATTCGCAGTGACTTCATTATTGTTGGAGGGGTAACAGAGGTGATTTTAAACTAGGAGATTAACTAATAAATAGTATTAATATTAGCTAGAGATAAAACTATTCGATCGATTTCGAACAAATTTGCACCAAACATGTAAATTAGGCCTGTATGGATGCACGAAAAAAGGTTTTGAAGTTTTTTGAAAAACATCCCCCTTTATGGCCAAAAAACCCCAAAAATCAGATGTTATTACTATTATTAGCTAAACGAGAATTTTTAGAAAGCTGCTGTTTTTTGCATATGGTAGGTACTTTAAAGGCTACAAATAAGAAAAATGTTTACCAAAATCGTTAGAGCCGTTTTTGAGAAATTTGGATTTTTCTCGTTTTTTTAGCCTTTTTTGGTTGGTAAAACTCTTTAAAAAACAAAAATTTGAAAAATTAAAAAAGCGCCTGGAGATTTTCCAGAACTACACCTACATACCAAATTTAATCAAAATCGGACTGTTGGTATGGTCTCCAGCTCTGTACACATCCTAACAGACACAAGGACAGACATCACCAAAAAATACTTTTTTGGATCCAGGGAGCACCAAAACAAATAATTCCACTAAAAATATATTTGGGTTCAGGGAGCACCAACACAGATAATTCTACTAAACAATTTTTGTTGGTTCAGGGAGCACCAAAACAGATAATTCCACTAAAAATTCAAATTCGAAAATTTTGACGAAAACAATACTTTCTTCGTATACTATGGGGGGAGAAAGTAAAAGTCAGTTTGGGGTTTCAATGAGGTAGACTAAGAACAAGATGGCGTCTAAGGTGGCCTGGAAAAAGATGCAACAACTTAAACTGTTAACCAAACGTGAAAAACTTGGCCACATTTTCGATCTCACAACTTTTATGGGCCGACATTTTTTGTTTAATAAAATCTTGGTCTTGTTTGACACGTTTATCTTTTTTAAAGTTTGACCTTTACATACAAGCTTCAAGTACTGGAGTAGTTCACAGTTTTCTGCAATATAACAACGTAGCCACTATTAGTTTAAAACTATTCTTGTAAGAAACCCTTAGACACCAATACAAGTTTCGTTGAAACTAGTCATGTAGTTTTTCAGTTAAATCGTAATAAAATCATGTATTGTCTTCATAAAATCAAGTTTTTTTCAATTATGAATGGTTAAACCTGTTTTATAAATAATGGTTGTCCTGCGTATAGAACATAAAAATAAAATATTTTAGAACTAAAAGCTAAAAAAAGATATTTGTATATTTTCTAGTCTTAGACACTTGTGCTTATGAATTCACTACAGTAGTATTTTAAAAGTATAAAATTACAAAACTGCTCACACCAAACACACTGCGAAATATTAATACCGTTAAAATCATCTCCTTTAAATTTAAACCGGACTCTAACTTTAGGGGATGAAAGTTATGATGGTTGTGTTTTAGACTAACGATAACAAAACTTCCCTGATATAATGCGTACGAAATGTGAAAAACAACCCCTGGGGGCATTGCGTTTAAAGTGCAAATTTAAAATCAAATACAACGCTTGTAAGGGATGTTGGGGGTGAGTTTACGGCCGGCTTCTCTAAGCAATACATTTTTACGAACTTAATTTAATTCTTAAATTTTCACTAACTGAAGTAACCAGCGAAAATGTGGACTTGTATTGGGAAGCCAACGTGAAACTACGTTTTGAGGTTACATTACGCTGAGCGTTTCGTTCCACGATTTAGTTTTTTCTAATTATTGTGACTAACTCTACATTATTGTGTGTTCTTTTCTCTGAAGTTAAGTTTGTAGTCTTAACCTCATTTTATCTTAAGGATTTCCTCACATTTTACCAAGAAAATTGAAAAACAGGACAAAGTTCTGGAATTTATTGTATAAACTGTAAAATGTGTCCGAAGAAATATACAGAGTGTTTGTTAAATAGGACGCCAAACTTCTGGGGTGCGTTCCTTATATAAAAATATCTAAAAACGTTGGTATAAACATGACCCCTAAAACGCTCCTTTTTCCAGATATAAGCCATTTTGTGTTTTTTTTTGCAAAATAATTCATATGTAGAGAAATGTTTGTCTGATTGAGTTCAAACTTATCATGAAATTTAACCTAACAATGATTTGTTTCAAGAAAAATAAAAGATTATATCCAATCCAGCGTTTTAAAATGGCGGATGCTTGAAAGTTTCAAACCTAAATTACTCAAAAACCGTACATTTTAACAACAAATATTTAGACACCTTTATTGTAGCCCTTTTGATTTCCTATTGGACGGTGTAACTGTCAAAACAATCGGATGAAGTTAAGTTAGGTGTAATAATAATTGTTTATTCAACCAGTCAAACTATACCAACACAATAAACAGCAATATTGTATGTAAATATCCTGTTATTATCTAAAACTTAACTTCTATCATTATCAGATTGTTTTGTCAGTTACTCCATCCGATAGGGAATTAAAAGGGCTACAAAAAATATGTCTTGAAATTTTTTTGTTAAAAATGTACGGGTTTTGACTAATTTAGGTTTAAAATTTTCCAACGGCCGCCATTTTGAAACGCGTGATTGGACGTAATCGTTTATTTTTTCGTGAGATAGATCATTGTTAGGTTAAACTTCATGCCAAGTTTTGAACTTAATCAGTCAAACATTTCACTAGCTATGAAATATTTTATAAAAAAACAAAATGGCGGATATCTGTAAAACAAAGCATTTTAGGGCACATGTTTTTAGGCACTTTTTTTTATTTATTTTGATGTAAGGAACCCGCTCCAGATGTTTGGCGTTCTATTTAAGAAACACCCTATATAGGCCAAATAAAAAAGCATGTATGAAGACGAGATGTAAGAAAAATATTTCTCATTTAAAGTATAATAGGCCTGATTGATCTTCTATGGTAAAGCATTGATTAGTTGAAAAACTTCATTTAAAATAAAAACTCTGTATTATTGAAAAATGTAAAAAAACTTAATGCAATAGATGCTTTAGAAACATTTTATATTTACAAATATTGTAAAATAATCGTAAAAAATGACTTAAAATCCATACAAAGTTCTATATTAATGTAAAAAAATAACGTATTGTTTGAGATTATAATTATTAGTTAGTTATATAGTTAAAGTCAGGCTAGTTATAATATCGCTGGACATTTGTTAACGCCTTACTAATGCAATGTAGTCTTAAGCCACGCCCCTTTTAGTTTTGCATAAATACGGAGCAGAAAACACTGTTATTTTAGTTATAGTTTGGTTATTGTAGCTCGTGCTACTGAAGATGACGACTTTGTCGTTGAAACGCGGTTGATAATAAAGGTATTATTTGTGAGATTCTGTGTACAAGTTTTGTTATATAAAGTATATCTTCTAACAAGTTGAGTTCGGCGGTTATCGTGGGTCTCCTAAGTATTCATTATTGACATATTTAAGTATCGAAGAAAATTTTGTCGTTATAGCCCACTTAATTTCTTGTACAATAACATTTGTATTTTAAATCGATCCAGTTTATTTTGTTAAAATCTACTCAATACATTTTCACCTCACCACATTGTCTTGTTATTACCCGCGACGATCTCCAGAAATAGAACCAGTGTTACCAAACTCGCCAGGTAAAGTTATTGAACCGGTAGAGTCGAAAGTTTGTCTGGGATCGGAGGGAAGCATTCCATCAAACCCAGTTGGCGTCGAACGCCTCCAATTTGTTCGCTTTTAGAAGTAAAAACACTTTTCAGCAAAATATTTTCGTTGTAATAGAGTTCTTTGTGATGGGACTGAATGGGAAAACTTCGCTGGAAATAACTTTCACCAACAGATATAATGTAGATGTTAAAGAGGGAATGTTTTCAGGTTTTGTTTGAAATTCAGTCTGTGTAGGTTTTTTTATTATTGTATGTTTTTTGTATGTTAAATAAATTTTTTTTAAATTGATTAATTGTATGTCTTTAATAAACACTAGGGGAAACCCCTGCGTTCTCCGCACGCCAATACCGTTGGAACCTTCTACACACATAATCATGTTATGTTTTCTTTATAGTAGGTCTAAAGGTGTAGGATTAATAATAACCCCAAAGCTAATATGGTAAATAATGTTAAATTTTCAAATCAAATTATTTCGTATTATAACAGAAGTTATAATAAAGGTTAAAAGCAAGGATCAGGTCTACACTTATTAAAAACCTAACCTAAAAGTTAAAAATACAAAACTTTAAATGACTTTTACATTCTAATAATAAAACTAAAATATAACCACAAACTTCAGTCACCTCTATGAATGCTAAAGATCAACAATAGTTATCAAATTATTTTATACTAGGGGAACCTCTGCGTGCTCAGCACGCCAACGCCATTGGCACCTTCTGTACACATAATCTTGTTATGTTTTCTTTATAATAAATGTGTAGGATTAATAATAACCCCAAAGCCAAGATGGTAAATAATGTTAAATATTCAAATCAAATTATTTCCTATATTTTTTAACAACAGTTCTAATAAAGGTTGAAAAAACCAGCAAAGCTAAGGTCTACACTTTAATAAGAACCTAACCTAAAAGTTAAAAATACAAATAATTGCTTCGTAGTTTGAAATCTACTGTTTATGGAAATATTAGAACAAACAGCTGTTTTATCTGTTATTTTATTCAATTGGTTGCTATGGTATCTAATGAAAATACATTCAAGAAATATGTGTTGATTCATCAGTCTAGGCCTAACCTAAGATTTTTTCCGACTAATTTACAAAATATTGAAATAAAAATGTTTAAAAAAAAGGAATTATAACCTATGTCAGTCAGGGACAGTATAGCTTTTTATTAGTAAAACTATGTTTTCAATTGGTTCAGTAGTTCCAGAGATTACCTAATACATACAAACAAGTAAACAAATTTTACCTCTTTATATTATTGTTGTAGATAATCTACAAATTGTTTTCATATATAAAACAATCGTAGCTCCTGTCAATACTCCATGTCCAAAGACCGTCAGCTGGGTTGCCATTCATGTTATTACTTTACTCTTAGGATAAAGAAAAAAAGAAGAGATTTTTTTATATATGGATTTATTCTGAAAATTATGTAAACATAATTGTTCATAGACTAGTAACATTTAAAAAAACAAAATGTTATATTCGATTTATACTGAACTCACACAGGTTTCTTGAAAATCTTCGAGAAAGTCTTCCTTTGTTATAATCTTAATAGCTGGTGTTAAATATTAAAGTTAAACAGCTTAACAACAATATTTTAGGTTAGGCCTATATTGAACCAACAAACGTTTCTTTAATGCATTTACATTCATCACCATAGCAACCAAGTTAGCAAATTTAAAAAATAACACAATTTATGAAATGAGAAAGAAGCACAATGTCCATTTCAGTAGTATTGAAAAGTAAACTATTTTAACACAACTTATGAAATGGGGAAGCACAATGTCCATTCCAGAGGTATTACCAATTAAACTATATACTCTGCTATACACATTAAAGCGTGACACGTGACGGTAAAATCCGATTCACCGCCCACAATGTTTAGACGAGGTGTGAATACAGAACCTGAAACAAATTGTTTACACTTAAAAAAATAGAAAGCATTTTGTCCATATTACAGGTAGCCTATCACCAAATACACTAATTTAACACAACTTAAAAAATTAGGAAGCGCAATGTCCATTTCATCGTTGCGTGGCGTGACTAAACCCGTACTGCTATTGAGTTAAAGCCGTTGAATTTACCACTGCCTATTTTATTTCGTCGAATTCTGCATATTTTACAATCATCTGTTGCAATAAATTACTGGTTTATATTAGTACGTGTGTAATCCATTGAAGAACGCTAAACATGTATTTAGCGTATCGCAAGTCCGTACATATTACCTCATCCAAAAAGTGCTCTGTGCGCCTAATGAAGGTTTCACTTGAAAAATCCTTATTTTTAAAATGGTGCAGCAGCTAATATGTACGTACGCCATAAAAAAGGTTTATATATTAATCTTACATCTATCAATAAACGGATCGTTTCAAAACACGTTTGTCTGTTGTACCCATCGGAAAAAGAAAAGAGAAAATGAAAACATATAGAAAGATTACAATATTATTCACTATTAATTAGAAATTACTCAATTCAATCAGTAGGAAGAAATAAAACCATTAATATCAGAAAGAAGTAATAAATAACAATACTAAAAATTAATCTCTTTAAATAAACTAAACCTACATGCCCAGGCTTTGCTGTAAATTTACTTATTTTAGTCCAATGCCTTTCATTCATTGATTTAGTATTTCTTATTGAGACAACATATCCATTCCGAAATTTTGACGTCTAAACTGTTTGAGTATGGGACACACAGCAAGGAAATGTCGGATGTCTTCCACTTCATTGACGTTGCACAAAGATCACAGTTTGGCCGTAGCAGAATACGAATATTTATTAAAAAAATAAAAAAATTTTGTGAGCTTAAGACCACGCACGAGAAGTGTAAACTGTTTAACACAACTTACTAAATCAGGAAGCACGATGTTTATTTTTCAACACAACTGACGGAATGAGGAAGCACAATGCCCACTTCAGAGGTATTACTAATTAAACTATACATTGTATAAACATTAACATATTAAGCCTATTATGAAGGACAATTTGTTACACTTATATACCCAACTACAATGTATTAAATTTGCATTGTCATCGTTGCCTGACCGGCTAAGGCACTAGTATATGGTGATGGACTCTGCTGGTTCGAATCTCGGCAAGACCGAAACTTTTTCAATCAGATGGAATAGAACATTTTTTATTAGGAGAGTTTCACTTTAGGAGCGTTTCACATTAGGAGCGTTTTTTATTAGGATCGTTTCACATTTGGAACGTTTTTTATTAGGAGCGTTTCACATTAGGAGCGTTTCACTTTAGAAGCGTTTCACATTAGGAGCGTTTCACTTTAGGACCGTTTCACTTTAGGAGCGTTTCACATTGGAAGCGTTTCACATTAGGAGCGTTTCACATTGGGAGCGTTTCACATTGGGAGCGTTTTACATTGGGAGCGTTTCACATTAGGATCGTTTCACATTTGGAGCGTTTTTTATTAGGAGCGTTTCACATTAGGAGCTGTTCACTTTAGGAGCGTTTTTTATTAGGAGCGTTTCACATTAGGAGCGTTTCACATTGGGAGCGTTTCACATTAGGAGCGTTTTGACATTGGGAGCGTTTCACATTGGGAGCGTTTTACATTGGGAGCGTTTCACATTAGGATCGTTTCACATTTGGAGCGTTTTTTATTAGGAGCGTTTCACATTAGGAGCGTTTCACATTAGGAGCGTTT
>JAGFPH010007518.1:8012-18116 GCA_018207615.1 Philaenus spumarius | reverse complement strand
GGAGCGTTTCACATTAGGAGCGTTTCACTTTAGGAGCGTTTCACAAAATGATTGGTGAAACGCGTGACGGTAATATCCAATTCACCCAAAACAACTATATTTATATACTCTGCTTTACACACATGGATACAAATTTTTTGGACGTGGTGCGCTTATAAAAGTTTACTATTTAAAACCAAAAAAATCAAATAATTAAACCAAATTTCTTTTAACTTTTTTAAATAATATGCGTTTAAGTTCAACTGCTTATATTGTTGAACGACCGCTTTTGTGTAAGACTAATTCTTAATTTGATGTAATTTTTGTGTTAATTGTGTCATTAACCTCTTAAATCAAAAAAAAAATTTTGAACATGTAATTACTGTAATATGAATGTCATGCAACTCTCATATTATATTTAACTGCATTTGTATTGATTTTAAACAATATATTGGAACTCTAATATGTATCGCATACAAAACTACAGTTATGTGATTTTATTTCATCGTTTACCTAAAAAATGTTTAATGTAGAGTGGGTAGTTTTATTTTTCATAATTAATTTGGAAGTTTATTTAGTTATACAGTAAGAGGCAGAACTGCACGAAACATTATAGACACTTTGTTTCATCTGAAACACAACTATTTCGGAAAAAAGACGAAATCCTTACAAAACAAATTTTCGTCTCTTTGCGTTTGTGCACACTAATCTCCACAATGGCTGAACCAATTTGAAAATGGTTTTCAGTGATGTATTGAGACTATCTTGGGCTAACATTTAGTGTTTGTTTCATTTAAATCGGTTTACAAATAAAAAATATATGTAAATTGTTAAGTGCATAGAAATTTATATTATTTAACGTATTACTAAAGTTACTAAGTAAATCATAACTTTGAATTATTTACTAGGATTGAATTACTATTTATTAGTTTGCTACAGTTCGTTTGTAAAAGTGACTTCACCCTAATAAAGGATTTAAAACAAAATTAATAATTATTTCCTAAAACTAAAATTTTAAACATAAAAGTTGTAGAGAATTAAATTTACAATCGCCAAGGTGATCTCAGACTTTCTCTAAAGACTGCAATTGAAAAGCTACAGCTGTTTTTAAAGCCGGCCTACAGAATGGGCTCGGTGGCCGTTTGAAAGAACTCAGCTAGCTGAATCCAATGATTATCTCAAATTGAATTTAAGTGCTACCAGTCTACAGCCATACAGAAACGTGCCCAAAAGAGGGCGAAATAGTAGTATGTAGTCACTAATGAAGTTTGAACAAATGGACTTTTTTTAATGTGGATTTTTCCTAAACCTTCCGTTTTAGACAGACAGACACTATTTTATTGTATTTGTAGAGATATATTATTTTTATAACAAAACGAATAAATCTATTGAAAATAACTTTTGCTGTTGTTTGATCACAATGTTTACTATCATTACTAATGAATCACTTTGTACAATATTTCACAAATTATCGATTGTTTCTTTTTATAAACAAAATATCTGGCCCTTTTTGTGATCAGCAAGCCAGAACAGAAGATAAGTCATTGTGCAGGACGAATCCGAGGTCATAAAGTTCGCACACGGGACGATAATAATATTTCAATAAAGCTATCCGGAAAGAAGAATAACTTACACTCAGAATTTATGGAAAGATCAATCGATGCACGTGACGTCATCAGGGAGACTTTAACAGTGGGTCAGGCGAGCAGTTCGGGGAATTATGTTTCACTGAACTGGTGGAGAATAGTAAGTCTGTGGAAGTGTATTTCTGTTAGGATTCTCTATAAATTGATAATACACACTTTCAGATATCCAGAAAGTAAACAAAGCTTTCTGAAAATAGTTTACAGTTTTTCTTATATATTAATTTAAGTTGATTTACTGTAGAAATTGGGATATTTACTGCAAACGTTGTTGTTTTTAACCGCCTTGTTATTGTACAACGTGTTCATAGTCCAATGAAAGTCTTGATTTATTATAATATTAAAAGACTTTCCCCTAAAATGTAGGACAGAAGAAAGTCACGGTAATTTTGCCCTAGTAACATTTATCTGGATATACAGTATACAGTAAAAACAACCCCTAGGGGCTTTCCGTTTAAAGTGTAAATTTAAAATTAAGGTAGCGCTTGTAAGGGTGGTAGAGAGTGAATTTATATCCAGCATTTCTAAGTAGGCTACTGCAGTATTACGCCCTTGATTTAAATACGATATTTTGATAAGCTGAGGAATTACTTTAAAATATTAGCAGTGTAAAAGAGTAAAAGTAAAGTTATTATTTCCTTGCAAGAGACATTTTAAGCAGAAAAGAAAGTGATCCAATTTGTGCTTTTAAAACCGTTTCCTAAAATAATAATATAAGCAAAATAGGTTGGAAGTGTACAACTTTAACTTTTAAAATACAATGTTTAGCAACTGTTTACTTATTACCATAGCAACCGTTTGTAAACAGTAACAAATACAAAAGCTGACTTCGGTCAGTATCCACGATAACTAAACAAGTGTGAAGGTTATGCGTATCCTGAACCAGTACGAATGTGTTAGACTTAAAACCCTGAGGATGTTGAAGAGGAGTTTTAGAACTTTGCACAGACATACACTGGATACAAAGTGTTCATAAAGTCCCTTTAACACATTCATTATTTTTGTTACTAAAAATAAGTTAACAAAACTTTCTATATATCTTGTCTCGCATAACGGTATACATTTGTTTACATATCTGACCCTATGTTGGGTGTTAAGGGGGGGGGGAGGGTTTAACAATTTCAAATGTAAAGGTAGACCATGTAATACACTGTTGTAAAGCTTATTGAAAGAGCAACAGAATGGCGTAAACTAGAGCTTAGTATCTTTCTTCGTTTCAAAGTAAATTACAATCAAAGTTCTGGAATATATTTTTATTTAAAAAAATCATTTCTTTTAAATGTAACTAAAATGCTACCCTGCCTTGGTAAATTTCTTACATTTTATTTGAATCTAGTTATAAAAACAATGACGAAATTACTTTTTTTAATGTATAAACTCTTCAATATACTTATACGTAATATTACCAAATTTATAACTTGATTTTATGTTATAAAATCAATTTGTGTTTACACGATTAAATTTAATTGACTGCTTATAAAGATATGTTTGAAGCTATTTATGGTTTATGTTATTTATTAAAATAAAAAATAATAAAAAACAGCAAATAGTGGTTTTTAAAGACAAATAATGTTCTATACTTTAAAACATTTTTCTTTTATATAGCCTAATACGCATACAATATGTATAAACAATTAACCATTACAAATTTGTTGACATAACATAATAAATAAAAAACTTTTTAATAAACCTGTATTTCAAGAATACATATTATTTCTTACTTTACCAAAACACTCTTCTCCACTCCAGTGAAACATAACCCCATAAACCTCCTTCGCTGACCCACTGTTAAAGTCTCCCTGATGACGTCACGTGCATCGATTGATCATTCTTCATGCTACGAATAAACTTTTTCCTTACAGCTTTATTGAAATTGAATTATCGTCCAGTATGTCTGTTTTACGACTTAGGATCGTCCCGCACAATGCTTTATCACTCGCTCGCTGATCACTAGGCGAACTTGAAATAACTCCACGTGGGCATTTCGGGCGGAGTAAAAATCGTTTTTCTTTCGGAATGTTGTTTTATATTCTACTATTTTATTTATGAAGCACGATATAAGTATGTAATATTGCACGAATATACGGAATTTGGTGTATAACTTAACTGTTTCCTAAAAGTGGAATTTTTAAGTATGTTTGACTATTTTTGTGTGAAAATAAAAACTAGTTTACAAGTTCTGAAGGCTAAGCCAATTTAATTTTAAAGTTATTTAAAAATACAATGGAAAATTTTATTTTATACACTAAATGTTAACTATTTTTCGTGAAAGAAAAACAGTAAATTCATTATTATGTTGAGTTGGTATTATATCGACGAAGTAATTAAATGTAGCCTAATTACGTTAAATTAAATGTAGGCCTACTAACTGCATTACATTATATGGTGGTTCTCAAGCTGTTCTAAATATTATACAACTATCGTAAAAGGAAATACCGTTTCTATTAGGCCGAAACTTGACCTGGAGTGTTGCTTTGCCCATTATTTTATAAGATGTTTCAATATTACTGAATCACCAATAAAACTCCAGAACGAATGTAGAAAGCGTTATTAGCGAATTTAAATAAAAAAGAAAAGATGAGCTATTGCAGTAACCCTTATGGTGAGATCTGAGGGCGGAAATAGTGAATGAGCACCGATAATGGTCCCCAGAACACGTTTTGGGATGTCATTAAAATTTATATAATACATGAGTTCCCTCTCCAACAGCCACATTTTAAGTCCGATTTGGCCAAATTTGGTACACGTAAGTTGTCTAAGTCGCTCGATCGAGTTCGTTAGCCAAAACAAATCCAATAGCCGAAAGCACGTTTTTTGACCAGAAGTAAATCTTTTCGTACTAGAATTCATATTTTTTTAGAGTTGCATCTAAAAAATTAATGTTGTACACTGTTTTGTACATTTTGTTTTTTATACAACCTTATAGCTCGCTTGGTTCCCCCAAAACAGTTCAAAACGTAAAATTAAATAATTACTCTTCCAATTACAGAAGAAAAAATGTACTCGATTTAATGTTGAACAGAATGTAATCTTTATTTTGTCATACTTCAAAACTCTTCAGAACCACAATCTCACTAACATTATACTCTGTGCGTACAAAAACAATCAGAATCTCAAACACCTGTTAGAGGGTGAATTTATGAAAAGTACTCATATTTCATGGAAACGGCCTCCCTTGTTAAAATAACCACACTCGGATCCACAAGTCTACATCTTAAGTAATTCCATTCGAGGTAATTTCGGTTTGCCAAAATTACACAATTCAAGGCTCGCAAGTGTATTGCTTACAGAGTCTAGACCATAAACTCACCCCCAACCAACCCCTGCGAGCTTTGTATTTGATTTTAAATTTACACTTTAAACACAAAGCCTCTAGGGGTTGTTTTATACAGTCTGTACACTTGAAGTTTTCTTATCGTCTGGACTGAATTATCATGACTTTGCTCTCGTAAAGTAGTCTGAGCTACGTTTTAAGGGATTGTTTTAAGGTTAAGTGTTTATACTTAGTTCCGGTAGTTTGAGTTTGTTTTTGTAAATATTAATAAAAGTAGACGTTTGACTGAGCTTTGCTCTATATTATGTGTAGCCACTTTAATAAATAAGCACAACATAGCAGTGATCTTGCGGTAATCCATTGAAATACCAATCCATATAATTATTTTTCAAAGGTGTTTTTTTTTTTTACGGTAAGCGATAACTCACTTCATTCTTCATCAAAATTATTTATTCAAGCATCATTTTAAATGCATTATTTATGGCACCAAGTCACAATATTATAATATAATAAATTACCTTAAATTCTACAGTAGATATGTAGACGACACATTTGTTATATTTAATGGTTCTAATAGACAAGCTGCCGGATTACTGAATTATATGAACAGCGTCAACCCTAAAATTCAATTCACACTGGAAGTAGAGAACAACAACCAAATTAATTTTTTAGACTTAACAATCGTAAAGGGCATCGATAAACTTGACTATAGAATATACCGCAAACCCACCACAACGGATGTCACCATTCATGCCCAATCACACCATCCATACTCCCAAAAGATGGCAGCTTTCCACTGTTTTGTTCACAGACTTATCACAGTCCCTTTGAACAAAGAAGATTACCACAATGAAATAAACATCATCAAGCACATAGCTGTCTCTAACGGGTACAGGATTTCGTTAATAGACAAGTTAATCAGGAGCCATATTAAAAAAAGAAATAAACAAAACTTAGAAATAGACAAAAGTAAGGTTAATAAATATATCTCATCGGAATACACTAATTTACTGCCTAATGTTTTAAAAAATGTATTAAATAAACACAAGATTACGCTTGCGTTCCGCACAAGAAATAGCGTTGCATCATTTCTTAAACATAAAACGGATATCCCCTTGGAAAATAAGTCAGGAGTGTATAAGATAAGTTGTCCTGAATGTAGCAAATATTATATAGGCCAGACCGGGAGAACTTTTCTTCGCCGATATAAGGAGCATCTTCCTAATAATAAAACAAATATAGCCAATTCCAATTATGCTAATCACCTTTTTGAGAATAACCACAGATCTGGAGATTTCCAATCCTGTGTGGAGCCATTATATTTATGTGCGAAAGGCAGAACAATGGATGCACAGGAAGAATTTGAAATTTACAAAGCGTACAAAAGTAAACCTGACGACATGTTGAATGATCAGTTATCTTTCAGATCGAATCAGCTGTACGATACTGCCCTAAAACATACATCGAAGGTCAATAGTGGCTAATATTTCGTTCTTATCGACAGTGCTCCACCGGATACTATCGAGTGCACACCGGTGCTAGTCACGACTGTTTTAATTAGTGTTTGTGTATGTGTTGTGTGTTTTGACTATTGTTTTAATATTTGACGATTCCTGCAGAAGGAATGAAAAAATAAAAACTAAGGAGAAGTTCTGATGATGAAGTTGCGACTTCGAAACTAGTCAGAGACCAAAATTGAAGTCACAAGACGGACCTTTTAAGGTAATTTATTATATTATCATTTTAAAGCTTATGTTCCCCGCTATTGACGAAAAATAGACAAACAGCTTAAAACTCAAATCTTCATTGCAAAAATTGATTAAAAAACTTTTATATTATACTTAATATGGTTCCTAATGAAAGGAATCATTAGGATCTATTAACAATCTGTTTAACTAACATGACAGCTGTTATTTAGATGTTTTTCATTCTATGTTCAAGTGTAATTTATTACGCAAAGCGGCCGACGCACAGTGCACTGCACGCCAACCCTCTTATTGGAAGAATTTTCAATACACAATGCATTGCGTGCTTCGCACGCCAACCCGCATATTGGAAGTAGTTTCAATACACAATACATAGCGTGCTTCGCAGGCCAACCTCCGTATTGGGTGAATTTTCAATACGCAGAGCATTGCGTGCTTCGCACCCTATTTAAGCCTATGTTGGTAGAGTAACTAATAAATATTATTATTATTATCTAAACGGGAATTTTTTGAAAGATGCGGTTTATTTCATATGGTAGGGTTCATTAAGGGCTACAAATAAGACGAATTTTATCAAAATAGCTAAAGCTGTTTTTTCGTAAAAAAAATAATAACTGATTTTTCGGGGGTTTTTGTCCAAAAAGGTGGGTTGTTTTTCCTTTTTACGTGCTTAATTGACATGTTTGGTATTTGATCGAAATCGAAAAAATAATTTTCTCTCTAGCTTTGTATACATACATACAGAAATTTTGTAAAAACCACTTTTTTGGAGTCAGGGTGTTCCACAACGGATATTTCCACAAAAATCTCAACATCGATTTTATTTGCGATGGCTATACTTTCTCTATACTATAGTATATTGAGAAAGTAAAAATATATTTTAGTTATTTACACTCAGAAGATTAAAAAAACAAACAAATATAATCAGAAAATAATTATTGTCAATAATGTTTAAACAAGTGATGCTCTAAATGTTTACCCCCTTTTTCATAATTTTACATGTCTTAGTACAAATCTTTGAATTTTTTAAAGTTTTGTGATCTCAACAACTGTGTTTTAATTACTACGAAAGCACTACGTCTAATCTGATCCACACGTGTTTGGAAGACGGATAATTGATTCTACTTCCAATGATATGGATTACTATAACTACATTGGAAATGCGACCCCACGGGAGTTCCGCCATATTGTGTATCCACCCAATCCCTGTCTAGGTTAGGAAGGTGGGAACAGCATGACTGATGAGGCTGTAGGGATGACTGTTACTGAAGGGTAATTTTATAATATCATGTTGGCACACCTGTAGCTATGTGTATAATCTTAGGTTACCATTTCTCGCGGTGTAGGCCTAATAAGTTTAGAATGTGTTATATTACTTTCTATCGAGGTATTCAATAGAATGATTTGCGTAGGCAAATACAAAGTGATTCAGAACTAAGCTCATACAGCATTATACAGCTGAAAATAAGAAAAAACTTCCATATGAACATAGACTTGAAAACGCTTCGTGTTCCAGATATCCACCATTTTGTTTTTTGTACGAAGTAATTAAAATCTTAAATCCAATCATGCGTTTTTCAATGGCGGCTTTTTGAAAATTTCAAACCTAAATTACTCAAAAATGTACATTAAAAAAAAATTCAAGGTACCTTTTTTGGAGCCCTTTAGATTCATTATCGGATGATCTCACGGTTAAAACAATTGGATAAAGGATAATACTTAAGTTATGTGTAATAATAAAATTAGTTTGTTCAACCCGTTATCCCATGCCTTCACAGTAAACACAACAATATTGTATGTACATATACTATTACTAGCTGACCCGTTCGGCGTTGCTCGTGGTGGTTCTTATTTTCAGTCTTTTTAACGTAATTGTATTCTTTTTAAGTGTTCAGTCAGTCAGTGGTATTTGGCTTTTATATATATAGACCTTAAATAATAAAAGCACTATTGTCATAATAATAAAAGATCTGAAATTATGATTTTAGTAAATTTGATCCCCCAAACCCCTCCTAAAATTTCGAATTTTTTTATACCCTTTCTTAGTGAGTACCTATGGCAATATAGGAAGCTACATACCAAATTTCATTTCAATTCGTTCGGTAGTTTTTGAGAAATCGTGATGAGTGAGTGGTATTTCGCTTTTATATATATAGATTACTAGCTGCTGTACCCGTGCTCTGCACGCCAACCCCGTTGGAACCGTCTATACACATAATCATGTTATCTTTACTTTATAATAAAGGTGTAGGATTAATAATAACACCAATAAATATTAGATGGTAAATAATGATGTTCAAATGAAATTATTTCTTATATTTTATAACAGCAGTTATAATAAATGTTAAAAGAACCAGCAATACATTGTTAACTTTATTTCTTCTTCTCCCATAGGCTTCACTGTAATTATTACTGAAATTAAATGTCAAAAAGAGTCAATAAGCGAATGTTTACAGATATAAGACCTAGGGCATTAAATTCCTGGCGTCAAACAACTCCTTTGTGCAAATTTTCGTGAAATTCGTTAAAGCCGTTTTGAAATTTGGATAAACACAGAACTCCCTCGTTTAATAATATAGAATTATAAATTTGGTTAATTTGGTTGCTATGGTAATGAATATAAACAAACGACATGTTGCTAAACTTTTTATACAAACAGCTGATATTTTTACTTTATTTCTTCTTCTCCCATAGGCTTCACTGTAATTATTACTGAAATTAAATGTCAAAAAGAGTCAATAAGCGAATGTTTACAGATATAAGACCTAGGGCATTAAATTCCTGGCGTCAAACAACTCCTTTGTGCAAATTTTCGTGAAATTCGTTAAAGCCGTTTTGAAATTTGGATAAACACAGAACTCCCTCGTTTAATAATATAGAATTATAAATTTGGTTAATTTGGTTGCTATGGTAATGAATATAAACAAACGACATGTTGCTAAACTTTTTATACAAACAGCTGATATATTTATAGATAAAATTGAAGGTTAAAGAAGTTTTCAAAGCCAGTTTGGCGGTACCCTGATGGAATTTCTAAATAAAAATATGCTCATTTTTTAATCTGGGAACCTAAAAATATCCATGAAAAATTTCAGCTCAATAAATCCAGTAGTTTTTACGTGATTGAGTAACATACATACACACACACATACACACCCCTGTTTGTATGAGGACCTCTCTTTTCTATCACTTGTTAAATAACATGAAAGCGAGGACCTACCAACTCTGTACAGTCAAGCGAGGTCTTTTTGCGTTTTTATTTTTTTAAGGCAGTCAAAAATTTATGATTACCGTAAATGACCACTTATATGTATACCTTATAATAAAAGGATATGGATGCATTTTTTTAAATCCAATTTGGCCTTATTTTAAAATCTCCCGCATACAACACGAAAGCGAGGTCCCAAAACACATATATGTTCAATAACGAACAACCGAGGTCTTGCTGTCTACCGGTTTGTAACATGAAACCGAGGTCTTAACGCACTCGTATGTTTAATAA
>JAGFPH010007517.1:36977-50101 GCA_018207615.1 Philaenus spumarius | reverse complement strand
CAATATTAATTTTGTTGGGTGTGGTAAGTGAGCACTGATCATGGTCCAAAGAACACGACGTGATTTTCACCCCCTTCAAAAAGTCGGATAGATTTGAAACTTTGCACACTTATCAAGGACCGATGACAATGCAATATTAATTTTATTGGGTGTAGTAAGTGAGCACTGATCATGGTCCTCTGAACTCGTTTTCGGCAGTCATTAAAAATTTTATACGCAGGGTGGTTCACGACGATACGCAGAAATTTCGGAAGCTCATTCATTTTGTTGGGTGTAGTAAGTGAGCATTGATCATGGTCCCCAGACTAACTGTGACCAACCAAACAGATGCAACGATAGTATTCATAAGCGTATGTAACAAAGAAGGAAACAACGGGATATTAATTTTAAAATATGCCTTCAGAGTAGGTTAGTGTTTTTATAAAAAAATAGGCTATCATCTACAAAATAGTAGGGCTACTCTAAGTTACGACTAGTTTTTCCCAAAATATATTAAATCAATAGTAGGCTCTACCTGTCTATACCATTGGATGGCCAAAGAAGTATAACTTCCACCGTCTGGTCCGCAAACCCAAATTTGTTTATTTCCTCCACGTGCACACTATATTTAGACTCGCAGAAAGCTCCAATATATAATCAGTAGATAACAAAAATTCGCCCCGATGTTTCACCGTTTTCAAGTGACTCGACTGAAATACGTATTTTTCGTCTTGTTTATGAGCAAACAGATTTAGTAAAAACACGTACAGTTTACAATTTCTGTCATCTACGAATTATAATGTATGTGTTCATTAACGATTTCCTGAAAATTACAAAAGACTGTCTTCGGAATTGGATGAAAGATAAGTTATATTGAGGAGAACTATTTTCTCCTGGCATCCTTAACTTCAGATAAAAATCAACCGCAAGTAGCTGAAGTTATTGCGGCTAACATGGTTTCGCTATTGTTATCAAAGTCTGTGTAAACGTGAGAATCGCGGCGATATCGTTAACCGAATGATAAGGATTTATAATTGCATCCTGTTTGGTTTTAATTCCTGTTTTTGTTGTCAATTCCACGATAAAACATTATAACAGTATATTGCATTTGTAGGTTTCTAAATGCCAGTTGTGCAAATGTAATGGCTTTGTTTAATGCAGTTTGATAAGGAGGGAGGCAGGTCTGTTGTATCAAGCGTTCAGAGATCTATTACTTAAAAGATGAAACAGATACGCGGAATCTGAACTCCTTTACAAAATTTTAAATCCCCCCACACTATCTTCGGGTAAAACATTTTGCAGCCAACTCATGTAACCAGAATTAAAACTCTTGGAAAAAGATTCTTTGGCAAAATAAAAATCGCTGTTTAGACGACCATTTCCAGGAGTTTAGAATCTGTATTAAACGATCGAACCAAAGAAAATAAATTAAACTCTATAGAACTCTGTCAGTACATTCCCCATAATTCTACCAATTATTTCGAATTGAAAGTGACCATTTAAATCCACAAAGTTTGTTGAAAATTGTCAATCAATTTAAAAATTAACATGTTTTAATGCAACGTACAACTACGGGAGTACATTTACGGTCATAGGCCTACCTATAAAATTGTTCAACTACATTTGTTATGCAAAATTACTTGCCGAGCTACGGGCTTTTCAATAATGCTTCTTAGGTTGTATATTCCAATTAATTTATAATTAGGGAATTTCCATAGGAAAGCTGAGCTATTACATAAAACTCTTATGGTGAGACATAAAGTCTAGAGTTGTCAATACGTTTTATATTATATGTATATAATATATGTATCCACTCTAATAGTCATAGGCCTATTTTAAGTATGATTCGGTCCAAGTTTAGTTCTGGTTTTTAAGTCGCTTGGACGAGTTCGTCAGCCAAACAATTCCAACAAACGGAAGCATGTTTTTCGACTGCAAGTTACATTTTTGGAACGAAGTTCCTCAACGCGGGTTGCAGCAGGAGTTAACAGATAGAAAACGTAATGCGTAACGAAAAAAGTGTTATTAATTGGTTGCTATGGCAATGACATCAAATTGGTTGCTATGGCAATTACAAATAGAAAATACGAGTAACGAAAAAACGTTATGAAATTGGTTGCTACGGCAATTACAAATAGAAAATACGCGTAACGAAAAAGCATTATCAAATTGGATGTTATGGCAATGAATGTAAATACATTCAAGAAACATGTGTTTTGGCTCATCAATTTAAATTAAGAAACGGACGGTTCCGTCCGGCGTAGTTCGGGTATTATCGTCAAGCGTTGAAATACATTCAATAAACATAAAATGTTGGTTCATCAGTCTAGGCCTAACCTTAAATTATTGCGTGTATATTTAATTTATTTTACCAGCCTTAACGGCGACAATACACACAATAATTTTAGGTTAGGTCAAGAAAGAATTTTGTTTCGTACTAGAATGCAACTTTTTTTAGTTCCATCTAAAAAAATTAATATAGGAGATTATTCTGTACCCTCTGTTTTCACGCGACCTGACAGCCCGTCTGATTTTCCCGAGAATCGGTAAAAACGTGAAATGCCTTAAAAGTACCCCACATGAATAAAAATCGAGTTTGTCCGCTGCGAGCGGAACGAAGCCGTGGCTAGAGACATATTGTGTACATGAAGGCAGCAATTCAGTGTAAACTTCAACTCATGTCAGCGTCAGCGGTTCAGCTGCGTGTTCGAATTGTTTGCAAAATCTAAGCGCAACGGACTTAACAGCACTTATCAATTAATTACGTTTAAACATGCAGCAGAAAAAAACATGGCTAAAAATTTAAACTCACATCGTTACGGTTATTTTGAAGAACACCTGTTTTGACCACTGACGTATTCCTGCATTCATTTACAATCGACTAACAGCGTTGGCTAACTTTTCGCAACTTTATTGTTGGCGTATTTCAACTAACAAAATAACAACGCAAAACATTTCATACCATATCAGCTGAACGAAAGAGTTCACAGTTCACGGTCTTGGTACGATAAAGATGGTTCTGTTCGATATTTCATAAACTGTAACCTAGTGTTTTAATTAATCTGTTCAGAAAACAAATCAGTGCGGCATTATTAATTCAGATTCCCTCAAGTAACTTTTTGCTTAACAGTAGTATATAGTTTGAAGTAAAATATACTACTGATTTCGATCAAAGACTTAACATTATTTTATTTTAAACTTACAATGAACCAAAACAGCCAATTTCGAGATATTGGCGTTTGTCGTTTTTATTTTGATCTCTGTCTTAGATCAAACGTCATTTCCGTAAAAATATCAGAGCATATAATTGCATTGATTTCGCCAAGGGTCGCCGCCGAGGCTAGAGAGTGAAAGATCATGGGCGTAGCACATGGTTTAATGCAGTTATATCCCATAATTTAAATGCAGGGAAATATCTGAGTAAAAAAATAATGTTCAGCGAATTGAGTGTTTCGTCTGAATGAGAATTTCAGTAATATGTAAAAGAAAATCTTGTATTTTTTATTGAGGTATGAGTTTTAGGCCCTTTACAATTATTTAAATATACAGAGTGGTCAACTCTAGGAGGCCACCATTGGGATCTCAGAAAGTATTAAATTTACAGCAAACTTAACAGGGATGTTTAAATTAAAATTTACATGGATTAAATGGAATAACTACCCTTGAAATTAAATAATAATCCACTTATATTCTCAAAAACTACTTCAATTAGTTTTACTAAAATCTCACAATTTACACGTATTGGTACCAGGATTTTTTAAAGAATATTGTCACTACAAACAAAAAGATTCAAATGTGGTAGCTGCCTCTACACTATAAAAATAAATTGCACTAAATTCCTACAAACTATCAATCTAATATTATTTAATATTATTCTTTATTGATTTAAAAAAAAAAACATTTGCAATTCGATTAATTAAGTGAAATTAAAATTAAATCAAGCAAAGTGAAGCAGGTAAAGTAGTTTATTATATACTAGTTACAAATACATGTGAAAAGTGAAATGTGATTAACAATATATTAAAATATGATTAAATTAAAACTTCATCAAATACAATACTTTTCCAGCTCTTGCTTCTCAGTCTGGAAGGTCAACACCATCGTTTGGCAATGACCTCCTTCGAATTCAACGGACAATCCGTTTTACGGGTAAATATTACATTTTACTACCCTATTTCCAACGAGTTTTTAACACTGTATTACACGTAACTGTCAAATATCGATAAAGCGACCGTGGTTGTTTGTTTCAGGTCGTCGCTACCTCGATCAACTACCTTATCGTCCTCATTCAGTTCTCCTGAACATCAAGAAATACCTCTTGTTACCCGTTGTGCACGCCATAAATCTACAGCAAATGTATTCGTGCTTTTAAATACAAGTTACTTTTAGAGTAAATAATACTAAGCGTTTCATTGATGATACACACATACATCCCCGGGACCTGAAAAACAAAAGAAATTCTCTAACAGTCTCTGTTCTCCGCCAGCTTCCACCAACTCGACACCCTAACGCTGGCAGCCTTCGTAAACGACCGGCCTTCTTGTACGATTGTCTTTTTATTGTATCTCCTCCCATTTACAATAGAATTTGACCAGAAGAAACACTTTGTTGAGATTTTTCGTACGGGAATAAAACTTTTCTAGAGTTTTATATAAAACAATTAATTAATGTAGGATATTATTCGCACATTTTGTTTTTTTACACGACCTTATAGCTCGCTTGGTTCGCCCAAAATAGATCAAAACGTAAAATACCGTAAAAGTACCCGGTTCAAATCCCCGTGTAGGATTTTACCGTCGGGGCATCTTATGTTCCGAGGCCCAACGGCCGAGTTTTTACTCTGCGAGCAAAGCGAAGCAGCCCATAAGCAGAGGCCGCAAGGCCGAAGGGCAAACTCTCAAACCGAGTTTTTCCGCTGCGAGTTGAACGAAGGAGTACGTGGGTCGAAGCTGGAGGCTTAGGTGCAAATAAATTCTACTAATATATTCATACACAAAGCCAGCTATTCAGCGCCTTTATGAGTAGATCAATTTCTCAAATAGTTGGTTCTAACAGTAAAAAATGTATGCCTAGACTTAATTTTGGAAATTCGCTCAACTCACGTCAGCGGTTCGGCTGAGTGGTCTAATTATTTATCATTTTCAACCCTTGAAATCAATATTTGTTTTGGTTGTACGTAGGTTATGCATCAGTCAATCAGGAATTCTTCTTGTATATGCACAGAGGACTCATAATAATTTAGTAAAATTGCAGTAAAATTTTAATTATTTGTTTAGTTAGCATACAATTTTATATAAAATTCAACAAAACTTATATGTTTTACAGTTAATTAAAATATTACCTCAGCTAAATATGACTTTCTGTATTATTTGGACTGATATTTTCCGTAAAATTCCTCAGCAGCTACGTCGGCCGTACCGTAATAAAATTGTCGGAATTCGCGGCGAGAACTTGACCCCGGATCTGCGGATGTTTTCCATTGCGTTGCGTTAATTCAAGGACGCTCGTTACACCGACACCTTTTATAGCGTAAACCGTTTACGGTACGCTAACGAGCTGTGTAATTCAGGATTCCACGGAAACTATGATAATCCGCCTTTGATATTTAAAAATGCAAGAGAATTTTATTTTAAGATTTCTTGGGTAAGTTTTAATTGGAGGAATTGAATAATAATTACTGTGAGCCGGAAAAACGTTTGCCAGGTTTGTTGAGGTTATACTGAACCACATAGTGCGGCAAAAAAAATAGTACTGAAATTAAATCAGCTGCAGAGATTAGATCAGCTGCTGATTAGAGATCAGCTGATTGTTGATCGTTGCCAGGCCACGTTGTTTGTAGGTTAGTTAACGCTGGTTCTTACTATGGTTTTTCCTGTGGTCCTTGTTTTGTGTGAACTGCTGTAGAGTTTCAAGAGCGATCCCACGAACAGTGGCCAATTAGTGCTGTTGACAAGTTCTGTAGTACGGATAGTATTTTCACTATGCGTGAATGGTGTGTATACCATGATATAACGTTAGCTATGAATGAAAACCGCGGTAGAGGTCTTCAGCCACCAGACTGCTTTGAAAACTAACATCAGCGAAACGTCTTTGAGGGCAATGTTTAAAACCCTTGGTAAATTCCCTCATAGAATACAATCTGGTCAACCTTTACATATAAGGGTCAAAAATAAAATTTTTGTTTCCTCAAATCGAAGATATTGAACAACAAGCTGGTGTGTCATTGTCATGCAATATGGCACCCCACCTCGTCACCGTCAGGAAGTGCGTTAAACAACAGATTTCCAAATAGTTGGATAGGCAGGGATGCACCTATTCCTTGGCCTCCCAGGAGTCCTGATTTGACCTTTTTCTGGGGTTACGTAAAGAACATTGTGTATGCAGAAAAAAATTTCCTATTTGAGACATCTGCGTGAGGGAATTTTGACAGCGATCGCGACTGTAACACCGCAAATGCTACACAACACTTGGAAATAAATCGATTACCGCTTTCAGCAACAAATGGAGCTCACATCAAAACTTCAAATTTACATATAAAATCGCTTAAGTATGTTTAAAACTTTTCCAGTAGAGCTCATTCGAAATCCCGCCATTCTTTTTGGAACATCCTGTACAGTAGTTTATTGCGAATCAATGTTAGTATCAAATAAAATGTATGGTTTTCAGACGTCATGCACACCTAAACTGTTTCATAATCATAGTGCTAAGGAAACGTGTTCTTGGATCCACTTCCTTACGTTACGGTGCGCTGTATCAGGGTGATACATACTGGATGATAGCGGAAAGCTGTTGCTGTAAACCATGTCCGTTACACCCGACCTTTTGCAACAGTTCTGAAGAGGTTGTTATAGTAAAATCGATTCACCAGTCACACACGGCTGCAGCCATTACTACTTTAATGAAAATTTAGCAAAATTTGATGATTTCACGAAGAACAATCTTTTCATTCCCATCCCGCTCCCAGACCTTTGTCCACCTGACGCTTATGTGTGGGGAATTATGAAAGCATCCGAAATGAGCCACAGTATATTAGAAACAAGAAAAAATCTCCCTCTTTTCACAAACATGTTAGAATAGTCGCCTAAAACTCAATGGAGTGGAAACATATTCGAGTGTTAAAAACTTAAGCTTTCAGCTTCCTTTTACTTTTTAAATATTTCTAAAAATAAAAAATCGTTAACCATTACAATTTCTGTACTGTCAATTTTGGCACATTCTTTATGAATACAAAATGATACAGTAGTGCATATTTCTAGACTACTAAGTAAATTTACTGATTTAGAACGTACACCATTAAACACAAGACAAATTCAAAAGAAATGTGTTCAAATGACCGCCTTTTTCCAATGTCAAAAACTAACGAAAATCTTTTTGAAAGTAGTAAACATAATTGTACGTTTAATTTTTTAGATTTAACGCTTAGTTATAATTTTTTGTAGTTGATCTTTGCGTTCTCAGCTGCGTAGGAAATATTTACACTAAAATAATGCAGTTTTTACGAATAATTAAAGAGTTTTAGTAGTGACAAGAAGTTAGTTGAAATAATAATCACCTCGGCCCAATAGTATCGGGCGATGTTGAACAAATCGATTTGTTTATCTAAAACCGAATTAATACAAACTAGTTCTAAATATATGAAAACAACGGATGAATCGAAAAATGATAATCGTTTATATAAAATAAAATTTAAATCACTAAGATCCAATCTGTTCCTGGTATTCCCCCAAACAATTTGCCAACGCACTGTTTGCGCTGATTGTCGTATTTCTGAGATTATGGGAAATATTATACAACAAAAATAAAATCGAGTGCCTCTCTCTTTTTATTACGATTTAACTCAAAAACTGTCCAGCCATTGTTCGTGTAAAAAAAACTTTGTCGGTGTGTTTATCATGTAACTTTCATTTACATCTTCTGGATAGAATGGGCTGCGTTTCGTCATACCTTTTCAAAATGTCTCCGTCCAGTGATTGAAAAAGTGATAACTTTTTTTAATAAATCAAAACATTCGTATAATTGTTTTAATTAGAATTAGAAAATTGTCTTTCATTTCAAACAAACTGCACGAAATTAGGCTAGGTATATCTAAAGAATTGGTATCAATAGGGTTGTTACCTAAAACCAAAAGACCCTCAAAATGAACTTACAAATTTAACGGAAAAATAAAACTGAGATCTCATAATTTTCTGGTAATAATGACAACATTTTCTTTCATTTAAAACAAATCGGAGCGGTAGATCTCCAGAATTAGTATCAATAAGGCCGAAACCGAAAACCCCAAAAAGTGCCCTAGAAAATATAGCATTGAAATAAAAACGACAATTCATATTCGTTTAGTTAAGGTTACAAAATTGTCTTTCATTTTAAACAAACCGCACGAAATTCAGCCAGGTATCATTAGAATTGTAACACAAAAACCCTCAAAGTAAACTTATAAATTTAACAGAAAAATAAAAATGAGATGTCATAGTTTTCTGGTAATAATGATAACATTTTCTTTCATTTAAAACAAAACGCACGAAAATTGGCAAGGTAGATCTCCAGAAGTAGTAGGTTCTTCAGAAATAGGTATCAATAGGGTTGTAACCTAAAACCAAAAACCCCGAAAAGTGCCCTTATAAAATTATAACGAAAAATACAAATTACTATTCATAAATTTTAATTAAAATGTCAACATGTTCTTTCACTTTAAACAAACCTCCAGAAATTGGTATCAATAGTGTTGTAAACTAAAACCAAAAAACCCCAAAAAGTGCACTTATAAATTAATGATGTAATAAAAATTACATTAAAAATGTTTTATAATAATGACAACATTTTTTTCACTTAAACGGTTTATGTAAGAATGAAAATTCTTTTTCTTCTATAATAATAAATATAAAACAAAAACTGAGCTGGATAAATAATTTTTATAAACATTACATACAATTTTAAATTTTCCAATCATTACGCTTCCATATTACTTGGCACTGTTTAACGACAAGAATGAAAATTCTATCTAAATGGTATTGGTAATAAGTTGTTTCAATTGAATCTTGTAAAACATACACACACATTTTATAATGTAGGACAGACAAAGACATTTTTCTAGCGAGATATCTGAATGCGGAATATAATTTTCGAAACTTGTAAGTAATTCTAAACTGCCTGAATAAAATTAAGTCAAAAATTTCGTTCGAAATGTATTCAACTTGTAGGCCTACAGTTAATCGATTAAATTACTACCACTCGAAACAAGCTTCATAAACAACTTGTATTTTAACACAAGTAGTTTTGCAATGCAAATGCATTTCAAGTGGAAATTGGAAGCTCGTCACTGCTAATTGCTGTAAATTTGCTTCTCGCATGTCGAGTGGTCTTTGACTAATTAGGTGAATTTATAATTTACGTAAATCCGAACTGAATCTTGTTAAACGTGGGAACTTTTGGCCTTTACGAATTAAACGGCTTCATTAAACCAAAACTCTAAGCTGTGTAAAATACATTTTTCTAGAAGTTTCAAGTGCTTTTAGGGTTTTTCGTTAGTACATTTAAATTTTGTTTGTTTTATTTTCTGCACTTAAGCCAATTTAGAAGTAAAACGTGTAATAATGTAAAACATCACACATATTATTTGTCAAGCCCATTTTTTTTTGTCGGTACGCCATAACTTTCTTAATACATCATCAAATTACATGAATGAGGCATCATTTTAAAGCTTTCCTTAACCGCTACACCGGAAAATATACAAAATACAATTATATGAAGAAAAAAAAGAAATAAAGAATCCGAAAGTAACAGTGATGTAAGATCAAGTAAGTTGTAGGGATATTTTCCTGGCGTTGGCAACACTGATGGTATCAATACTAAGCTGGAGAGCTGTCGTAACGCCTGTACATTGCTATTTTTAATTAATTGTAAGCGTGGTTATAAACAGCTCTATGGGTACACCTATTACTTTAATTAAGTGGGATTTAAGTAAGTTAGAATGCGAATGCTTCGCACGGGTCAGCTAGTATACAATAATATCAACTCCTATAAAAGCGATTGTAACATACAATATAACAGCTAATTTCACCCATCATCTGTAATACTTAAACAAACCCAGTGTAGATTATAGTTTGGGGTTATGTTTACAACTTCAATCGTTATAATTTCTTGTGAAGTTAATTTTTTTTTAAATATGAGTTATAGAACTAATGTATGCTATGATAATATACGTTATACTATTTGCTATGAGGTTAAAAAACTGTATATAAATACAACCTTCTATCGTCAATATATTTGTTTATACAAATTTAAAGAAGAGGTATCTATTCGTTTACTTCGGAAACATACGTACATCTTCGTATAACCATACAAACATATTCGATTATTAATTTATTCACTATAATATTAATAACTTCTAAATCATTTGATCTATCAATACGAGTTTCTGACACTATTTGACTATAGCAAAGCTTTTGATTCGGTTATACACGACATTTTGATTAGCAAACTCAAAAGTTTAAATTTCTCACCACCTTCCTTAAGATGGTTTAAGGCATTCCTTAGCAAAAGACAACAGTGTGTTCTTGGGCCGAATAACTCCCGTTCAGGCTGGTTAGAAGTACAAAGAGGGGTCCCACAGGGATCTGTTTTGGGACCACTGCTTTTTTCTCTATATATACACGACATTTCTTCAAATTTTAATAATTGCAGCTACCATCTCTATGCAGACGATCTTCAGATGTATAAACACTGTGATGTTCCCAATATAGAGGAATGCGTAAGCCTTATAAACAAAGATATTATTTCACTGACTGTTTGGTCAGCTCGTCATGGTCTCAAGATTAATGAAGGGAAAACGCAGGCAATTATAATCGGCTACCCACGTTTATTAAAGAATATTGATTTTCGATCTGTGCCTAATATAAAGGTTAATAATATTAACTTAGAATTTAAGGATGAAGTCAAAAATCTTGGTATTTTATTCAATAGAACGCTTACTTGGTCAAACCATGTGGACAATGTCTGCAACAAGGTCTTTTCCTCGCTAAGACAGTTGAGACGCTACAAAATGCTGATTCCCACTAAGGTGAGAGCTCTGCTTGTCGAGTCACTTCTTTTTCCTATATTTGATTATGGTTGTGTCGTTTACAGTGACTTGAAGGCAGAGGTAGCATTAAGGTTCCAGCGGGCACAAAATGCGTGTATCCGGTTTATTTTCTCCATAGGTTTTGGTCAACATGTTACTCCTTTTTATAACCAATTGAAATGGCTTAAGCTTTGTTATCGAAGAGATCTTGCTTTGTTGACTGTATTATATAAGTATTTTAAAACTAATTCTCCGTGTTATTTTTCTACATTTTTTAATTTTATGTCTGATATACATAGTGTCAATACACGTTCGGCTTCTAGAATTCTCCAAATTCCCCTCCACCGTACATCCATTTTCAACAAATCCTTTGCAGTTTCAGGTTGCAGATTGTGGAATTCAGTTGTTGCCCGGGTAAGGGAGGGTTCAGGTCTATCGGAGTTTAGATTAAATGTTAGGGGGCAGTTTTTGGCCAGGCAACGAGAGAGTGTGTGATTTCCTGGTAATACTTTCTTTTTTCTTTTTTATGTTTGATTTACTCCAATTAATTTTATGTAATATGAATATTTTCATGTTGTATAAAATAATTTCTTTATTACTGGTCTTTTACATTCATCGAGGCACTGAAGTATGTGGTTGTTTTTAGTTTTGTAATTTAAATTTAAAGTTTTTCTTTGTTATTAAAAATTAAAGTTATTTCATTAAAAATTTACGTAGTTTTATAGATATGTATTGTATGTAAAGTATGTATAGTATCTATTGTGTGTATATGTGTGTGTATGTATGGATGTAGGCATGTGTATGTATGTAGGCATGTGTATGTATGTGTGTATTTCGCGGATATTTTATTTATGATTTACCAATTTTATTTGTAGCATGAGCCATGTTAGTTTATATTATTCTTTATATTTATAATTTTGTTATATTTATAATTTTGTTATTATTGTCTTTATTATAATTTTGTTATAAATTTTGTAATTATGTATATATTTTTTTGATGGGTTCAGTAGAAGGGGCTTCATAGCCTCGACTGCGCCCAAATAAAGGCGATAAACAAACAAACAAACAAACAAATACGAAATAAAAAGCAATTAAATGATAGTATTTTTATCATTCTTTAAATATATAATAACGTATGTAAATAAAAATGTTTAACAAAAAGGCCAACATGTTTTATAATCCTTATTATTGTATACATTTACCGAGTTAAAAATCCCCGTCAGCATAGTTAGGTAGGCCTAGGTAAGTATTTTTGTATTTAAATAGTTTTTTTTTTATTATGTATTTCTGATGTGTATCTAATTAATCAGATCTTTCTATTTGCTTTGAAGGGTAAACTTATGTACTTTTAAGATATAGTAAAGAAAACAGCCAAGTAATCGTAGAAAGCTCACTCAAGTATTGAACACAGAATCTCATAACTAACTCAAACGACGCGTTTCAACGACAAAGTCGCCATCTTCAGTGATACAATAATCAAACTATAACTACAGCTCGTGCACAATCAATATATCTTCTCACAAGTCAAACTAAATATTTAAAGACATTATCCTTATATATTATTTATCAAAGGTGTTTTTTGTCGCTAAGCGATATCTTCTTTAATTCTTCATCAAAACTAAATATGCAAACATTTTAAAGCTTACGTTAACCACTTTTGACGACAAATAGACAAACTGCTTAAAATTCATGTTTTCGTTACAAAAATTGATTAAACAAACTTTTATATTATACTTCATACGGATCCTAATGAAAGTCACAATCTGTTTAACTAACTTGACAGCTGTTAGTGTGATTGTTTACATTCCGTTATGCAAGTGTTATAAACTGTTTTTAATAAACCAATGTAAACGCAATTAACTTAACTAAATCAATGTATTGAATCAGGTAAGTACTCTTAACTTGCGAAATATTGGCACGGATCAGCTAGTTAAAGCTATATAGGTCGACATAAAAACAATAATAAAATGTGTTGTATTAAAAAAAAAAAATTATTGTCCATGTTTACATAAAGTTTTCAATAGGAACAATAAGCACACAAATTAAATTATAATAATAACTTCATGAAATCTATATAATATATATAAGC
>JAGFPH010007517.1:6630-21567 GCA_018207615.1 Philaenus spumarius | reverse complement strand
GGATTGGAATGAAATTTGGTATGTAGCTTCCTCTAGGGTCATAGGTGCTCACTAAGAAAGGGTTTGAAAAAATTCGAAATTTTAGGGGGGGTTTGGGGTATCAAAGTTATTAAATCACGATTTCTTCAAAACTACCGAATGGATTGGATTGAAATTTGGTATGTTGCTTCCTCTAGGGCCAAAGGTGCTTACTAAGAAAGGGTTTGAAAAAATTCGAAATTTTAGGGGGTTTGGGGATCAAAGTTATTAAATCACGATTTCTTCAAAACTACCTAACGGATTGGAATGAAATTTGGTATGTAGCTTCCTCTAGGGCCATAGGTGCTCACTAAGTAAGGGTATGAAAAAATTCGAAATTTTAGGAGGGGTTTGGGGAGGATAAAAGTTACTAAAATTATAATTTCAGATCTTTTATTATTATTACAATAGTGCTTTTATTATTTAAGATCTATATATATATATAAGCCAAATACCACTCACTGACTGAACACTTAAAAAGAATACAATTACGTTAAAAAGACTGAAAATACTAACCACCACGGGCAACGCCGTACGTGTCAGCTAGTCTATATATATAAAAGCCAAATCCACTGACTCACTGATCACGATTTCTCAAAAACTACTGAACGGCTTGGAACGAAATTTGGTGTGTAGCTTCCTCTAGGACCATAGGTGCTCACTAAGAAAGGTTTTAAAAAAATTCAACATTTTAGGGAGGTTTTGGTGGGGTCAAAATTACTGAATCACGATTTCTCTAAAACTACTGAACAGATTGGAATGACATTTGGTATATAGCTTCTTCTAGGGCGGTAGGTACTGATAAGAAAGAGTTATAAAAAATCGAAATTTTAGAGGTAGTTTGGGGGGGGGGGGTCAAAGTTACTAAATCACAATTTCTCCAAAACCACCGAACGAATTAGAATGAAATTTGGTATGTAGCTTCCTCTAGGTTTCTAAGTACTCTGTAATAAGGTTTTAAAAAAACCTGTATTTCAGGGGGGTTTGGGGGGTCAAAGTTACTAAAAATCCCGATAAGAAATACATAGTGTAATATTAATATAATATATTTTTTGTTAATATACATTTAACTTTGATTTATATATCCGTGTAAAGCCGGGTCGGGCCAGCTAGTGTTGAATAAAATTAAACATTATCACGCAATCAAATCATAAGGTATTAATTTAATGTAGACCTACATCAATTTTAACAATAATGAACAAAACTAATAGTAATAATGATATGATTATTGCAATAATCCTATTTAAATGATATGATTCAATGTAAATAAATGAAAATATCTTCAGAACGGTTTGACTTATGGATGTGCGGTTTTCACCATTGATTTTATCTTAAAACTCTGCATTTAAATAATGTATCTTATGACCACTTTCCTATTTCAAAAAAAGTCACATTCAAAATGGCGAATCCAAGATTTCGAACCAAATTATTTACATTTTAATAAAATAGCATTTTTACATAGAGTAGGTTCCTCAATCACACCAACCTTCAAATTTTCCTTATATACGAAATATTAAGCCGTTCTCAGACTTTTCACCCGTCATTATATACATTTTTAATGACCCCCAAAAACGTGTTCTGGGAACCATGATCGATGCTCATTTACTACACCCGACCTTAGGCCTTAAAATAAATGTCACTGAAATAGCTCATCTTTCCTATTTAAATTCGCCAATAACCTGCTTTGATGCTATGTTAACAATATCGTTTTCCAGAACTCTGATTGTCCATTACTGTACTTTGAAACGAAGCAAGATACTAATTTCTAGTTTGCGCCAATCTGTTTCTCTTTTAAAATTATATTTGAAATAACCCCTCCCCCCCCCCTTTGTCCCCTAAGCCCCCCCAAAATCATAGAGGTTTAGATATGTCAAAAAATTTGTCCTGTTATGCAACGCACGATACATACAAAGTTTTTACTTTCTCCACCCTATACGTAGTATATGGGGAAAGTATTGTTTTCGTAAAAATGTTCGAATTTGAATTTTCAGTTGAATTATCTGTTTTGATGCTCCCAGAACCCCAAACAATTGTTTAGTGCAATTATCTGTGTTGGTGCTCCCTGAACCCAAAAATATTTTTAGTGGAATTTTTTGTTTTGGTGCTCCCTGAACCCAAAAAAGTGTTTTTAGAGTGGTGTCTGTCTGTCAGTCTGTCTGTATGTATACACGACAAGAGAGGACACTATTGGTCCGATTTTCATGAAATTTGGAATGTAGGTACTAAACCCTAATATCTCCAGGCGTTTTTTTCATTTTTTGGAATTTTAAATTTTTAAGGGTAATTTACCCCTAAAAACCCATAAAAAACTACAAAAATGCAAATTTCTCAAAAACGGCTGTAACGATTTTGATCAAATTTTTGGTATTTATAGTGCTTAAGATGCCAAACAAAATGACACCACCCGCTTTTATCAAAACTTCGGCGTTTTATAATTAAGGGAAATGTTTAAAAATAAACAAGTTTGTGTTGTCAATCTAGCATCGCGGCGGCGGCCGCACGGGGTAGCACCACGGTAGCGAGCACGGCCAGTAATTCAAATGTCGCGCGATCAAATCCCGCCTGGGACAATAATTTTTTTATACGATTGACTTAGGTAGAATATTATTTTTTTGTTTTGTTCTAAAAAGTAGTAAATAAAATGATTAAAAACAATATTATTTTGACTACAGTAAGTTGGGAGAAAGTTTGTGTCAGTTAACTGATACCGTTTATTTTAACTTATGTTCAGTAACAAAAATAATAAAGGGGGTTAAAGGGACTTTATGAACAGTCTGCAGGCTCTATATGTTTTCACACTCTGTATATGTTTTCACACTCTGTATATGTTTTCACACTCTGTATATGTTTTCACACTCTGTATATGTTTTCGCACTCTGTATATGTTTTCACACTCTGTATATGTTTTCGCACTCTAACGGCCGCCTTTTACCTGCGATTTTGTCCAAATTTAGTACACACTTTGGAATTCTAAGTCTATTACAACGAAAGTTTGTAGTTTTTTGTAAACAAATTAATACAGGAGAATATTCCGCACATTTTGTTTTTTTACACGACCTTATAGCCTGTCCGGTCAACACAAAATCAATCAAATATAAAATACCATAAAAGTACTCGGTTCAAATTTACGTGAGGGATTTTTCCACGTTGTCATCTTTTGATCCGTGGCCTCGAGGCTAGTTTTTCCGCTGCGAGCGGAACGAAGCAGCACGAGCCCGGTTTGCAGGCTGACGTGCAAACAAATACTACTAGTATATTTCGTACACGTAGACAGCTATTCAGCGCCTTGTGAGAAGACCAATTTACCAAATAGTTGAAACCATAAAACATATAAACCTGATTTTGGAAATTTGCAAAACTCACGTCGGCGGTTCAGCTGTATGATCGAATTGTTTGTTTTTTTAACAAAATTCATAAAACAGTAAATTTTACAGAAAGCCCCAATATGGGGTCCAATTTACTTTTTTTAACATTTCGAATTTTAAAACAGAGTCAGAAATGGTAAGGTTAGAAAGTACGTAGTTTGTTCGATTTGCATCGAACCGTTCCGGCGGAGTTATAAACTGTTACGTTACAATTTAATGTCGGTGTTTTAATGCGGAAGATAAACATTTAATGTTGACAATATAACACAGGTAAATTATGTAAATTGAATTCTGGGAAATGTACATTCTGGCGCAGTGCGCGGTGTTTGTTGTGGATAAAATGTTTTCACGTTTTGTATAAATGTTGAAACGGCTTTACAAGGTGTGAACTGTTACATTACTTGTTTCAGTAAATACGACAAAGTCTACAATCGTGTTTACACTACCTATATGTAGTACTTTATGTAGCCCCTGATCGCTTCGCTCACCAATCCACGGCGAAGCAAATGGAAACAGATTACATGATCTGATATTTCCACTGAATTGACGATCGATTTGGACAGAGGCGCTTGGGTCGCGGTAGGGTGTGCAAGTTGATTCCTAGTATTTAGGCTTCTTTACTATGCAAGCTGATTTGTATTGCACTTATAAGTTAATGACGCAAGTTCATGTAAGTCGTTTTATTTGATCCTGAGAAAGTTCCGATCCGATCTTGGTCCGGAGATTTATCTCAGCTTTTGAGGCGACTCCAAAGAACTTGGTTGAAATAAGTAAGGAGATGATTTTTAGTTTAATTAAAATACAATGAATAAACGGTACCAGGAACTGACACATACTTTCTTAAATACATTTAAATTACTAAACAGATTCACTGTGACTTGTAGGGTGGGGTAGGAGAGTTTTTTTTATTAAAGTTGGAGATTAACTAATAAATATTATTATTATTATTATTATCTAGAGAGAAAACTATTCGATCGATTTCGAAAAAATTTGCACCAAACACGTCAATTAGGTCTTCATAGATGCACGTAAAATGGTTTTGAAATTGTTTATGGCCAAAAAACCCCCAAAAACAGTTATTATTATTATTATTATTAGCTAAACGAGAATTTTTAGAAAGATGCGGGTTTCTGTATATAATAGGGCACATTAAAGGCTACAAATAAGACAAATTTTATCAAAATCGTTATAACCGTTTTTTAATAAAAAAATAATAACTGATTTTTTTGGGGTTTTTTTGGTCAAAAAGGGGGTTGTTTTTCAAAATTGTTCAAAACCCTTTTTCGAGCATCTATACAGGCGTACTGGACATGTCTGGTGTAAATTTGGTTAAAATCGATCGAATAGTTTTCTCTCTAGCTTTGTATACTTTTATTAAAGTAGGCGATTAACTAATAAATATTATTATTATTAGCTAGAGAGAAAACTATTCGATCGATTTCGAACAAATTTGCACCAAACACGTCAATTAGGTCTTTATAGATGCACGTAAAAAGGTTTTGAAAAACAACCCCCTTTATGGCCAAAAAACCCCCAAAAATCAGTTATTATTATTATTATTAGCTACACGAGAATTTTTAGAAAGATGCGGGTTTTTGTATATGGTAGGGCACATTAAAGGCTACAAATAAGCCAAATTTGATCAAAATCGTTAGAGCCGTTTTTTTATAAAAAAATAATAACTGATTTTTTGGGGGTTTTTGGCCAAAAAGGGGGTTGTTTTTCAAAATTGTTCAAAACCCTTTTTCGTGCATCTATACAGGCGTACTGGACATGTCTGGTGCATATTTGGTTGAAATCGATCGAATAGTTTTCTCTCTAGCTTTGTCTACATACAGACATACATACAGACATACAGACATACAGACATACAGACATACAGACATACAGACATACATACAGACATACAGACAGACATTTTGTAAAAACCACTTTTTTGGACTCAGGGTGTCCCAAAACGGATATTTCCACAAAAATCTCAACATCGATTTTTTTTGCGATCACTATACTTTCTCTATATAGTATAGTGAGAAAGTAAAATTACATTAACTGTTTCAACAATAATTATACTTGAAACAATACATATCATTAAATCCCATAAATTGTCTGCAATTAATATAACAATCTCTTAATTAACGTTTAATTTACTGGACTTATTAGCGAATTTCCATAGGAAAAATGAGCTATTGCAGTGGCTCTTATGGTGAGACCCAAGGTCGGGAGTAGCAAATGAGCACCGATCATGGTCCCCAGAACACGTTATGGGGTGTCATTAAAATTCATATATATATATATATATATATATATATATATATATGAATAAACGATTTGGTCCAAATTTGGTACACGTGTTGTTGTCTATGTCGCTCGGACGAGTTCGTTAGCCAAAAAATCCAACAACTGGAAGTACGTTTTTTGACTGGAAGTAACAATTTTTTGAGATTTTTACTACGAAAATGAAATTTTTTAGAGTTTTTTATAAAAATATAAATGTAGGATGTTATTCTGCACATTTTGTTTTTTTACGCGACCTTTTAGCTTGCTTGGTTTCCCCAAAATCGACCAAAACGTAAAATACCATAAAAGTACCCGGTTCGAAGTCAAGTGGTGCAAACTCGCGAGGCCACTAGGCGCAAACAAATTCTACTAATATATTGCGTACACACAGACGGCTGTTCAACGCCTTCGTGAGTAGACCTATTTCCCAAATTGTTGGTTGAAACCCTAAAACATTGGCATATAAACTTAATTTTGGAAATTTGCTCAACTCACGTCAGCGGTTCAGCTGCGTGGTCGAATTATTTATAGTAGACATTTCTTAATTACTTTCACAAAATGTAATTATTATTCCAGACATTAATACCATCTCTTATATTTTGACTATTCATATTTATTTGACAGTAAAAATAGAAGTTCAATGGATACAGCAGAGCGTCGATTATCCGAACTAATTTTGACCGGGGGTGGTTCGGAGAATCAAATGTTCTGATAATCAAACACGAAAATTATTTACCATTTAAAACCCCTAATAAATTCTTAGAAAAACTAATTGATGCAGGGATATAAATAGGATATCGATATTTTGTGCCTAGAAGAAAAACTATACTGTATATCGTAAAAAGTGCTTCATTTTATAAAGATAAAAATTTTGTTAAGGTTTTCAAAAAATTCGGAATTTTAGGGGCGGTTTGGGGGATCAAAGTTACTAAATCACTATTTCTCTAAAACTACTGAACGTATTGGAATAAAATTTGGTATGTAGCTTCCTCTATAAAAAAAAGGCCCGTAGGTATGGCTAAGAAAGGGTTTCAAGAAATTAGAAATCTTAGGGGGGTTTGGGGGTCAAAGTTACTAAATCACGATTTCTCCAAAAGTACCAAACGGATTGGAATGAAATTTGGTACGTAGATTCCTCTAGGGCCATACATAGGTGCTCGCTAAGAAAGGTTTTAAAAAAATTCGAAAAACCACCGAACAGATTCGAATGAAATTTGGTATGTAGCTTCCTCTAGGCCAGTAGGTATGGCTAAGAAAGGGTTTCAAGAAATTTGAAATTTTAGGGAGGTGGAGGGGGAATAAAAACTACAAAAAACAAACCACTGAACGGATTGGAATGAAATTTGGTATGTAGCTTCCTCTAGGGCCCTAGGTGTTCGCTAAGGAAGGTTTTAGAAAAATTCGACATTTTAGAGGGGTTTGGGTGATCAAAGTTACTAAAAATCTCCATAAGAAATACATAGTGTAATATATTTATTGATATTTGTTTTGTTATTTTATACATTTAACTTTGATTTGTCTATCCGTGCAAGCCGGATTGGGCAACCTAGTATTTTATATAAAACTAGTGGAGCTGGCAATGCTTCGCTATTGCTTGATTTAATTTTATGGGTGGTTATCGCATTTCATTCGTTTGTCTTAAGTAATCAGACCTGGAAATGTGTGTTTGTTTATCAATTAAGAATACTTTTAGTTTTATAGTTTGTAGGAATTTAGTGCAATTTATTTTTGTTGTATACCTATTGTAGCTATCCCATTTATTGGTTTTTAGTGACCATATTCTCTAAAATAATAAGTATGTATAAATTGTGAAATTTTAGTCAAATTAGTTTTTGAGAATATACAAAAAGTAAGTGGATTATTATTTAAATTTAAGGGTAGCTATTCCATTTCATCGCTTTGAATTGAGTAATGAAATTGCAAATAGTTTTGTATATCCCTTAAAAATAATATTATATATTAAATCATTTCAGCTTTATAGCTTGTAGGAAGTTTGTTTAATTTATATTTATTGTATACGGGTAGCAACCCTATTTCAACCCCTTCTAATTAATTGTTAACATAAACTATCCAGGAACCGACCCGCACACAAAATATTTCATCAAAATTTGTCCATCTGTTTAGGAGGAGTTCAATGACTTACACACGTACAGAAGAATTATATATATTTATACTAGTAGCTTGTAGGGGCATTAGTCACATTTCTAGGAGCAATACCTCTTCGTGATGGCCTACCTTTGCGAGGTGGTCTTCCAGCGTTATTCATTACAGTAAAAAAGTACAGCTGAAATAATTTTATAGCCTAAGCTTTGATTTTAATTCTCACTTTGAAACAAAAACACAGCTACAATAACAAAACCCATCACAAAAGTGCACATGGTGTTGTTATGATTGATGAATTTTCCAATTTATATACAATCACCTGTTTTTAACAATAAAATCACTTGATTTACACCTACATATTCCCATGCTATTTAAATGGTAATTATTTTATTCCGTAACAAATTTTCGTGACACAATTCACAAAAATGAATATTTTTTCCCAAAACTTCATGCCCAGTTCATGACGTCTAAAATGAGACGTCTCCCAGCTTTCTACGACCTACCGTTCGCTCACAATTTCATTTTCAAATTTGTGCTTACGGAATTAGATATATAGATAACGATTATTATGAACCCAAGGAACAATATCATTACCTTCTAAAACGAAATTCGGAACACTCTGTATGTATTTTAACTAACTTACAATTAATTAACACATAATTAAATACTGGAATTGTGACTTTTTTATTATTGGTTTGCTACATAAATAGTTATTGGTTATTATTGGTTTCCTCACGTTTAATATAAATTAAATCAAAACTCATAACTGATGAGTAATATTTAGTTTTGATTTATTCAATTAGAAGGTGAAACATCGTACCAGTCATTGTACTGGTTAATCTGCGAAACTGTTTAAATATTACAACACGATACACACGGTTATAAATTAATTAAAATATAGATTAAGAGATTACGTTTCCCTTGTATATTCTAATTAAGTGAGCGAAGAGCATCTGGTTGCCAGTTGCAGTCAAGGGTGACGGAAAGCGGACCAAGGCTAAGGTCTAGTTTAATGGTCCATCCTTCTCCTTGGAGAAACAAGTTTACTGTTTTATATTTATCAAGGGATAATGATCACTTAGTTCGTTTAATATTTGCATAATGCAAGGATGTAGTTTTTGCTCTTAAATCTCTATAAACAAAGGAAAACATCTGTCGAGTGTAGTTTTAAAATAATTCGACCACTCGGCTGAACCGCTGACGTGAGTTGAGCGAATTTCAAAAATTAAGTTTATAACATGTTTCAGTGGTTCAATCAACCAGCTTTAGAAAACGAGTTATTTGGCATCTACAATAAATGTGCATCGGGTTGTTGTGGCAGTCGAAGCAACCTTCTGAGTGTATATTTTACCTCGCTAAGATGTTCTCACGATAAGATGACAACACTTTGTGTAACAAAACCGTAGTAGATAGTCATAGATTTACTCTTGTTGTGGTACGTTTGTTGAAAGCGTAACTTATTAAAATAATAAACGGTACCAGATAACTGCAACATACTTTCTCCCAGTTGAAACTGTTTACATTCCCAAGAGTAGCATAGGAGGTGGTTATTTAGAATTGCAAAAGTATAACATACCATGGAAAATATTAGATGCATATAACACACATCCATATTATATTATTAGCACCAGGAGACCGAGCTAAAGCTCGATTCTAAAGCAGGGCCTAGTTCGCTCACGTGAATAACTATTATTGCAAATTTCCGTGAACATCGTTTAGGTTAGGTTTATAACATTAAACAACTAAATAAAGGGTATGTTTATTTAGCAGAAGCATTCGTTGCCATGGTAACTATAAATAGATACAACATTAGGCTAACCTCTAATAAAATACAGTTTAAAAGAAAACAGATGATTATTGTAATGTCATTGAAAACATTTGCATCAGCTGTGCTTTGTATTGTTTAAATGGACAAATTTCAATTTTTAATTTAATAAAAAGACGTAGAAAACGAATTTTCCCAGACTGGTGACCATTTCCAATCGATTTCTCGTGGCCAAAAGCCCCATATAAAATCAAAAAATCAAAAATCCTTAGACGAAGATTCCAGATCCATTTAGCAGACAGACAATTATCTCTCGCTTTAGAAGATAAGATATTATATTATTATATTATATTATTATATTATATTATTATTATTATTTAAACTATCCGATCGATTTCGAACAAATTTGCACCAAACATGTCAATTAGGCCTGTATAGATGCATGAAAAAAGGTTTAGAAAATTTTTGAAAAACAACCCCCTTTTTGGCCAAAAACCCCCAAAAATGAGTTATTATTATTATTATTACCTAAACGAGAATTTTTAGAAAGATGCGATTTTTTGCATATGGTAGGGTACATTAAGGGCTACAAATAAGCCAAATTTTATCAAAATAGTTAGAGCCGTTTTTGAGAAATTTTGTTTTTTCTCGTTTTTTGACCATTTTGGGTGGTAAAACCCCTTAAAAATCAAAAACTTGAAAAATTAAAAAAACGCCTGGAGACATTGAAGAACTACACCTACATACAAAATTTCATCAAAATCGGAAGATTGGTATGGTCTCCAGATCTGAACACATCCTTACTGACACACAGACACACGGACAGACATCACCAAAAAAACACTTTTTCGGGTTTAGGGAGCACCAAAACAAATAATTCCACTAAACATATTTTTGGATTCAGGGAGCACCAACACAAATAATTCCACTAAACATTTTTTGGGGGTTCAGGGAGCACCAAAACAGACAATTCCACTAAAAATTCAAATTCGAAAATTTGGACGAAAACAACACTTTCTCCATACACTACGTGTAGGGTGGAGAAAGTAAAAATAGGCCCAAGTTTGAGTTCAATATTATATCAAAATGGCGGCACTTGGGGAAGAAATTAAATTAAATTTTATTAAGGGTCTGCTCCAGTAAAAATAAAATGGATTTTTATCCCATAAGAGCAATGTTAAATTTCATACCATTTATTTCGTTTACTTTTTATCATAAAATTGTTTGCAAGGTCTCATTTTAAGCACAGTCACAATACGCATCCTTCTTGCAATTTACATTTTTAAAAATTTCTTTCATTTGTCAAGTAACTGACATTTTGTAAGTACAAAGTTTGAATTTTTTTCCTAACACAATAAGAAATTAATAACGAAAAATAATTTGCAAGAAGGATCCGAAATTTTATAAAGAATATTCAGTTTTTTTTTTCAACACTCAATTACAAAAGATAGACTTATAAAATGGTATGAAATGAGGCAATGTCAGCGCAAGAAATTGCACTGTTTAGATAGGGATATAGTGAGAGGCGTTTGCGTTCCGGTGGATTTCTCGTTTACTGGAGCAGACCCTTAATTTGCTGTGGCCGCCATTAAAGCAGTAAACGGAATAGATAGTAAAACTACACCTAATTTATGAAAGGTAATTAGATAGAACACAGACTACAATTCACCTCTTATAAGTGCGTCTTTGTACCTCGACCTTGCCCCCTCGGAAAATTGTTTGCTTCGTTTCGCTGGCAGAGAACAAACTCGCATTTTTAGTTACTTTTAGGGTAGACCTACTGTTAAGGGATTTTACGTCTTACATGATTTTGGGGGAACTAGTCGCGCTATATGGTCGTTTAAAAAAAAGTAAATGTGCCTAATAATCTCCTAAAGTTTCATTCTAATAGGGAGAACACATACATTATTTTTGTTACTGAAAATTTGTTAACAAAACTTTGTATATATCTTGTGCTGCATAACAGGAAAAAACTTTTTGACATATCTGATCCTTAAGGGGTTAAGGATGGTTAACAATCAACTCCTATAAAATCGAGTGTAACAGCTGATTTCACCCATCATCTGTAAACCCAGTGTGGATTATAGTTTGGTGTTATTTTTACAACTTAAATCGTTATAATTTCTTGTGAAGTTGATTTTTTTAAATATGCTAATGTATGCTTTAATATACGTTATAATATTTGTTTTGAGGTTACAAACTATATATAAATACAACCTTGTATCATTAATATATTTGTATATACAAATTTAAAGAATAAATAGGCCTACCTATTCGTTAAACAGCTGATTTAACCCATCATCTGTAATACTTAAACAATCCCAGTGTAGATTATAGTTAGGGGTTATGTTTAGGTAGGCCTAGATAAGTACTAAGTAGACCTTAATGTTGTTTATAAATAGTTTTTTTTTTAATTGTGTATTTCTAATGTGTATCTAACTAATTCAGGCGCGGATACAGGGGGAGGGTCATGGGGGTCATGACCCCCCCCCCCCAAAAAAAACATCTTTTAAGGCTTGATTTATATGTTTGATTTAACCCTACAAGCGCCAACTAACACTATACTGCCGTCTCAGCCCGCCGAGCAAGTGGCAGGCAGCATTATTGTATCGTCTGATTGTGTTGAATATTTCACCCACTATAAATAATCCAATCTCAATAAAACAAAAACAATTGGAAAGGAATTGTTTTAAACATTAATTTTTGTATTTACAAATTTGTTCTAAACGTATATTTACATATTATGTAATCATCGTTTGTAATTGTAGTTGTCTAAAAAGATGACGTGCGAAACAAAAAGAAAACACACAAAACTTTTCATTTTTCTAAGGCTCATAATCGTTAGACATACTTGTTTTGAAAAGAATATAAGGTCACCTTTGGATTCGTCAAGATTTGAACTTTCTAACATTGTCTTCCAATCATTCGTCACTCTTATAATTTTTAGATATGAAGTTTTCTGTAAACCCTTAAGATTTGACAGTTTTTTAACCAATGAGCAAGCATATTTTGTAATCTATATATCTATTACAAATCTATATACTTGTACATTGATGTTTATATGAATTTTATTGTAAATTCTATATTTTCATTTGAAAGAAATAACACCTGATTTAGTGTTCATGGGCTCAGCTATAGGTATTGTCTATGAAATATGTACCATTGCGCCGATTGTCATAGCGCATTTAGCCCAGCCAATAGAGCAAAAAGAAGTCTAATTTTGTTATTGAATTTAACAGCAAGCGACATCAAAAGTGACTTTAAGGGTAGCACAAGGGTATATAAAAAACAAAAGCTATCAGGCAAGGAGCTTTTGCGCATTTTGTATAAACAAAAATTACAATACAAAATTTTTGGGTTTTTCGTTAATATTATAAAAAATGATGGATGGATCACGATACTCCCAAAAAAACATACAAACTGTTTTTTATAGACCCTGATTTTACCATTTTCAATGAGAAAAGTCGGGAAAACGCTTAAAAACTACCATTTTTTTAAAAGTTCATATCTTTGTTAATTTACAATATTAATTGCAGATTTTTCAAAAAATTATTGTTTATCATGTGTTCTTCAAACAGAAAGAAAATGAAATTTGACGCATTAATAGTTTTTGAACAATTGCAGTGTAGGCCATTATCTTGCATAGTGCGCCCAATTAACCTGAGTGACCCATTTTAAACGGATTCTGAAAGTAGACATTAAAATCTACAATTCGTATATCTGCGATTTTTTAATAAAGTTGATAAAGTATAATAAAAATGCTTCAGAACATAGAGCGAAACGCGTAAATTTGCCAGAAGGCGGTAGTGGCGGAAACAGCAGCCTGATACGCGCAGCCTGATACGCGCAGCCTGCCATTCTCTTCTCCTCCGCATTATGCAAGATAATGGCCTACATTGTTTATAGGACTGCAATTGTGCAAAAACTATTAATGCGACAAATATCATCTTTCGCCTGTCTGAAGTACACATACTAAACAATAATTTTCCAAAAGATCTGCCCTAAATATTGTAAATTGACATATGAACTTTTAAAAATAGTAATTTTTAAGTGTTTTCCGAATTTTCTCGGTGAGACATGGTCCGATCGAGGTTTTAAAAAACCATTTTGTAGATTTTTAATTCTCTACAAATGTTTTGTTTTGGAAGTGTCGTGATCCTTGCATAAATTTGTATAATATCAACGAACAACCCAAAAAGTTCAATTTATTGTTATTGTTGCCTCTGTATGGAGTTGTATGACTTCAATAAGTGAGAGCTTGTGTTACGTTGTTTTAAATTTAATGAAACAAAGTGGACTATTTAATGATCGTGTTGTGGTTATGATTTTAGTACCGTTCCTGTTAAATCTTCAATAACTAGTGTTTATTTTATTCTGTAATCTGCAAGAAACTCTTGCTCTTTCAAGAAAGTATTTATGGTATAGAAATGCATTAAAAACTATTCCATAGAGTTTATTAATATTTTTAATTCCCCAGACCCGTTGTTGTTAAATTCTTGGTAATTTTTTTTCGACTTCGTATGACCCCTCCCAAAATGAAATCCTGTATCCGCACCTGAACTAATCAGCCTGTGATTTTTCACGGGGGTTTACTAGTTTCAAATAAAAAGGTAGGTCATGTAATACAGAATGGCTCAAACTATAGCTTAGTACCGTATCAAAACTATAAAAGTATAATTTTCCAGAACTTTGATTGTCTATTACTTTGAAACGAAGCAAGATACTAAGCTCTAGTTTGCGCCATTCTTATAAGCTTTTCAATGGCGTATTTGCTTGACCACCTTTACATTTGAAATTGTTAACCCCTTCAAGCTCCGCAAAATCATAAAGGTTCAGATACATTAAACAAATTTGCTCTTTAGTCCAGGGCATTTAGATCAAAATCAACCGAAATAAAGAAATTTTTAGAGCCAGCAGATATCGAGATGCGGTTTTCTGCATTGTGTTCGGAAAGCTCCTAGGAAAAAAGTCTATATGGTGGGGTTATGCCATTTTTCGAAAAATGCATTCTGCTGCAAATAAATGCATTTTGCAATTGCACAATTACTTGCAATATTATGAGAACGACTGGAAACGACCCCCGCAGAGCAACTACCGAGCGCCCCCGGGTTATTCTAATGCCAGAATAGAATTCGGCATCCCCGAAAACCCCAGAGTAACGATTTTCGAGCGATTTTTCCGAGTTTCCAGTCGTTCTAAAAATTTCAGATTTATTTCCTAACTTCCCTGGACTATGTTATGCAAACAAGATACATACGATGTTTTGTTGGCTTATTTTCCGTAAAAAAACTTAATAAAGTGGATTAAAGGGTATTTATGAACACTCTGTAAACATGTTCTAGTAAACATGTTCCAACTTTAGGTGTCACCAATAGAATGACTGCAATAGCTCATATTACCTATGGAAAT
>JAGFPH010007516.1:47420-64740 GCA_018207615.1 Philaenus spumarius | reverse complement strand
GAGGTGGAAATCCCACCCCCACGTCCACCTCCACCCCCCACACCCACTCCACACTCACCCAACGGTTTAGAGTAGCACGTTTGGCCCCCCTCCCCTTTTGTCCTCAGGTGGCGTACCCTCTACTGTTATGGAACTGTAAATACATTGTTAAGTTTTAGTTATTTAAGTATGTAAATATTTAATTCTATGTTGTCCCTCTAAAACTTAATATTTTTAGATATCTTACGCATTATTAACCTAAATAAAACACAATGCCCCTAAAAGAAAATATTTAGCAGTTAAAGCACAAGAAAAGAAAGAAACGATAACTAGAAAACGCGGAATCGTAGGATTTACAAAATAATGTTTCACTGGCTAAGCCTTCTGCTCACTTCCTTACTGGCACACTATTTTTAACCTAAGCTCAAAACCGCATTTGTTATTTCAACGAGCGAGGACTACTGTTCACAGAACTACTAGTTAAATTTTCTTGTTTTAGAATAACTTTATCTTCTGACATCTGTTGTTCTTGTTTGAAAATTCGGTCAGATATTAATACATAACTTTTTTTATTTGATTTATTTTACTTATACAAGTTGCATAACTGTTTCGTTATTGAAGTGCTGAGTAGTGGATATTTTGCGTATAATTAATAACAATAATTCTTAACCTAAATAATTATATAAAACAAACCAAACGAATTGACATGATTGTAAAATAATGTTACAACGAAAACTAATTCTGTTGATGAAAATCTGTTGAGCAATGCTTTTGATTTGCTATTGGCGACGGGAAATCTTTAATGCTTTATTTAATTAAACGTCAAAAGCTCATTTTAACTTTATATAGAATACGTCGTTCTAGTTTTAATTAATTTAGTTTGTTTTATCAGATTTTCAGCTATTATTTGTAACTCTGAAAGTAAGTTATATCATACAATATCGTCATTGTTGTGTTTGAATTTGGAATATTATATGGATTAAATTTAAATAAAATACATCAAATTTTGATTAGCTTTGCTTTGCCGTATACAACAATAATGATGTCAAATAATTTAAAAACTCCCTTTTGCAACACAACGTAAAGAGATTCAATATATTTGTATTGTGTCAGAAAAAAGCAAGTGCATGGCGGTTAAATATTAAAAAAGTCAACAAAAGATAAATAATTTAAAGGAAACGTTTAAACAGTGCATAGGCTCCATCAATGTTTTACTGGTTTGTAAATAATCCGTAGGTAGAAATTATTGAAGTGAATTGTGATGTTTATGCGCATCAAATGCCAACAATATGTTATATAAATTTATACTAATGCCATTAATGCTTTGGAATATTTTATTCTCAAAAAATGTTTATACAATTTACTTTAAAAAAGTAAGATTTTAACTTTTAATAACCTATGTCGTCAATGAAGACATAAAACATTTCCTTAAACAATTAATAAAATTAATGTAATAACAGTTCATGTTTACTTCTTATAAAAAACATAAATTATATTCATAGCAAATAAAAAAAAAAAATTAAAATAAATTAAATTTGAATTTATAGCATTAAAATCCTAAATTGGTATTTATTAATTAAATTTAACCAGCGTGAATTGTATGCTTGCCATTTAGATAATAAGAAATAATTTAATGTGATACAACTAAACAAAATGTATTGAAATCTAATATTACAATATACTGTATTTACATTTTGTAATTAGGCTGAACCACAGGAAAAGACAAATTCATGTGGAATACAAAGACACAAGAATAACTGAACAACCCGTCAATATTAGAATCTGTAAATTAAATTCGCAACTCATTTATTCTGTAAAATTAATGTTAGTGTATTTGATAAAACGAAAAACAAACATGAACTTTAACAAAGAAGCAAGATTCAAAACGAAAAGTAACGTCTCTCTTTACAGTATATCTCAACCCTTCTCATCATTACCTTTCTGTTGAAAATAACAATAGTAAACATTTCAGATTGGTTGTCACAATGTTTCTCTTCTTTCGTTAAAAATTCATTTTCTCGTTGTAATAACACGTCTTTGTAATTTTACTAAAGAAAACAATGATAGTTACGTCATTAACTACTATACAACAATTACAGTTCTGTTTTATTTTAATGAAACCATAACATTCAAAAGTGTGATTACATAACAAACAAAGTGTGAAAATACCGCGACCTATTTCTAATTTACACAAAGTATATTTAATGTTGTTCTGTCGAATATTTTTTCATCTGTATTGCAACTTATACGTGTTTTGTAATAAACTACAAGAAATAGCTAATGCATTTTCCTTTGCTACGAAATTGTACATTATATACACGATTTTAGGATAAATGTAGTCCACATATTTTCACATTGGATTTTTCTTAGTTTTATGTAAGAAACACCACAGGGACGTCGACATTATGTCGTTTCTTATGCCCAGTTCGGTTTGGAAAGTTTTAATTATAATTAGATGCCCCCAGATTGCTGCCAGTCTCAATCCAGCTGGGTTTTTGTCAGTATAATGATAGACACCCAGCTCTAGTTGTGTTCAAATTACAGTAGGAAATCTTCACAGGCTATACAGGTGATGTTTATATACTAATTCAAGCCAATTACAAAATTGAAACATTAGGAACTAACATTAAAACCAGAATATTTCAACTTCATTAGTTTTAAAATTATTAAGTCTGTTGTAAAGTTTTACAATTATTCTGGGCTAAACTAACTGTAACATAAAGTTAACTGGTAGTTCAATTTAAATTCAAACATTGTTTAAATATATCACAATTAAAATTAAATCTGTATATAATCACATAGATACTTCTTCTGTATATGTTAAACAATTTACTTGGCAAAAAATTTACAATTTACATTTCAACTATCCGCACCTGTTGAATGAACTTCACCAATATATTAGACATATTTGTCAAATAACTTACAAAACCTACCAAAGCTACATAAAATTATTTAACATTACTTTACGGGGAAAATGTGCTGATCATTGATTGAATTTTTTAGTTGAGTAACTTAAGATTTTTTTAAATATATGTTATAGAACAATAAATTGACATTGTAAAGTTTTAAAATGTTTCTAGGCTAATATAAGAACAAGTTAGCTTTTAATTAAATTTAAATTAAACATTGTTTTAAAAATATCGCAATTACAATTTAAAACTCTATAGAATTACATAGATAAGTCAAACAATTTCCTTGGCAAAAATATAATGTTGACTAACTAACTAACATCACATGTTGTATAAACTTTAAAAATATGTTTTAATAATTAGTCAAATAACTTACAAAACCTACCAAAGCTATGTAAATAAATTTAATATTACTCTACGGGAACAAAATCGCCTAATTATTGATTGAATTTTTTTAATTGAGTAACTTATGATGTTCTAAAAGAATATGCTATAAAACAATAAATCAAAAACATATACAAGTTATTTGTTTTAATTTGTTGTATTTTTCACTAACGAAAGTTCCAAATAAAATAAATAGTAATTTTAGTGAATTACCACTATTTATAAAATTAATCTACATTTTTTGATAGATCAAGCTTTATCCTCAATATATTTCTATAGTTTGTGTTTTAGATAGTTATGAAAATGATATAGTGCAATTAAGTTAATCTACATTGGTCTAACAACATATTAAATTTATTATCTATTATGATGTATGAGTAAACAAACAAAAACTATTAGTAAGTGCTACATAAATAAAGTATATACAGTTTTATAGCTGCAATTTCCTTTTCAATAGAAATGCAATAAGTTTTCCATTGTTTTGTAAAACTAATAAATCCCTTTTGTTTTATTTATTCTACTGTAGTACTTATATACACTAATTTATAATTTAAAATTACACATAACACATATAAACAAGAACATGTACCAGATTTTATAATATTTATTATTAAGGGTCATTGTACGGATAGTACCTTTGTACTGTATTTTTTTATATTTTTTTTTTATAGTACCTAAATTCGTGTATATATTTTTCATAGCCTATGTAGATAGTTTTTTTGTAGTAAAACCGATTTATATATGTCTGTAATCAATTTAACTATTAGTATAATTATTTTAGTTCAATCCATGAATAAAATAAGTATCTGAGTCTAATTCATCTATATTTTACCCCACTCAGCCTTTATAGAAATAACTTACGTTGTACAATTTGATGACCTAATAAAATGTTTCTCACTTATTAATTCCAAATAAGTTTTGCTTCAGTAAAAATTTATATATATAAATTATAATGAAAATACGTGTTGTATAACTAAAATGTATAACTACATAACGAACCCACACTCGCGGAAAGTACTTCATAGATTTTTTAGCGTTTATTTCTAATGAAATCATAAAAAGTTAGCAATACAACTAGACAGGGGGTGTCCCATAACGGTGCCTTCATCTTGTACAAAAAAACTTGTTATTCATTTGGATAAACTAGACTACCAATTTAACATAGAATAAAGTTATACATATGTATAGTTATAATCGATAGTTTGAATTAATTGAATATTCTGAACTATTATATAAATAATATTAAAGTACTTGGTAAAAATAATCAATGGTAATATAAATAAAAAACTTACCAAACTGATAAATATTGTAGAAACTGCACAGGAAAAACTATATCTTTAAAATTGAATGTAATATTTCAGAGAATGCTCAATAATTATATAATTTTTATAATCCAGCACATTAGTTTTAAATGATTATATAACTAGATTAATATAGAAATAATTAAAATTTTAGTTTTACGAATAATAACATTCTATAGCAAACTTAATCCAACTTGCAAAAACAACATACATGGATTTCGATCAACAATGTTTAGATTATAACAATATTTTCTGTCATATTTTTAACTTTTATGTTGAGTTTGTGATAATTAATGGCCTTATAAACATTTTGATTAAATCAGAAAGCATATTTATAAACCATTTTCTATTGATACAATTATTACAAGCAATAAATGTATACAATTATTTTCTGTTATGAGGTTTTTAAAAACTTTGTGATCAGAGAATAACCATTAAACGCTTTTTAATTAAAAAGGTCTCTGTAGTATTTGTTATATAAATGAATTGCAAACGTTTTTATAAATAACTTTCCAAATGTTGGTTTTCTAATCGAATTTAATATTTCATTTGCATGTAATTGCTTTACTTTTCTACCATTATATTACCTTAATTTACTTTTCAAATGTGGCAATTAAGCAAATTTTCATAGTTAAAAACATTTATAATTCATGTAAACAAATTTATAATTTACATATGCCTTTGTTACGAATTTAAATAGTTTTCATTTTTTTAAATTTTATTTTGTTGTAATGTTTTTTTTTATATTTTAACTTCTTGCTGTAAACGTTCTTAAAACCAATTTGAATACTTTTTTGTAATATTGTTTAGTTTAATTTATGTTTTTAGTCTGTTTGTACACATTAGTTAGTCTACACAGACATCATACAACTTTATTTTCAGTTTTCCTTTTACACTACGAAATACATTTTTCGGAATAAGTTTATGTAACATTTTTTATGTAACAAGTCAAAAAAAAAAATAAATAAAAAATATAATATATAAGAATCTACTGTCTTAACTACACAGAAAGTTGAAAGTTATCTTAAAAATATTTAAAATCTGCTAATACATTTTAAACTCATCCAAGTCTCCATTAACCAAAAAATAGTAAAGTACTATAGGTTCATTGACCGTTTACTTACATTACCACTCAAAGCCTACTATTACCACACATATATTAACACATAGCTGAATTCAGTGGATATAAATAGTTAAGTTTAGACAATTTGGTAAAACAACATACAAATAACAAAAGGATGGACATAACAAAAGCTAAAAGAAAATCCAAAATTCTACCCTGAATTTTAAGCAACACTCTTCGTAATCTCGACGTACATGTGGTTTTCCGCACTAACAACAGCACACAGAATATACTCCGCCACAAATGTTCCTAGACCGGTTTAGGAAAAAAACTGGGGTTTATAGGATCGACTGCAATGATTGTGACAGAATCTATACAGACCTAACTGGAAGGCCGTTTTCAAAACGGTTTTAAGGAACATCAACCAAAGACAAACATATCCAGAAAAAAATCAAATTACGCTTGACATTTAATAGTCACCATATTCATTTGTATATATATTCATAGTAAAAGAAGTTATTATTTCTTATTTTTGCTTATGTTTTTTACTGCAAACAAATTTAATTAAATAAGATTACATTAATAAACAGTCGGAATAGACAGATTGTGATTTTAGGAATAAACAATAGTCGTAGCAATAATGAGTTTCTAAACTCATAATATCGTTGAAAGCTTTTCCTAAGATTCCAAGGAAGAGCTTGCTCAGTTGAAACGCTTAAAATCTTACCTTGACGCACCCCAATAAAAAGTTACACAAATTGATATTTCCTCTACGGTAGTTTTATTATAATTTTAACTATTTTTCTTAAGTCTATATTAATATTTATATTAAAGATAGTTGTTTTTACAAATATAGTTAAAAACTTAATATTTAATCGGTATTTTATAATTAAAATTAATTAAGTCACTCGAGAATAGAAGCAAAGAAAACACGTCTATAAATAGTATTAAATTGACTATAATAAAATTAAAAAGTTTTTTTCTTGTAGTATGACCAGTTCAAAATTAAATTAAAGAGTAAATCATCTAACAGAGAAACACATTTTAATCCTTTTCTAAGTCTTCCTATGTACGTATTATGGGTTAAAGTAAATAACAATACAAATTAAAGATAGCTAACAAATCATTTTGAAATTTTGAAATAGCTCTCCAGGAGGAGATTTATTTTAAATATCCTATGGAGAGCATAGAATGATATTTCATGGCAGACCTAATTGTAATTCACAAGAAAGTCAATTAAGATAAGGAGAAGTAAATTTTTGAATTTCTGATGTAATATTTAGGAGTTAAGTAGCAGTATATTTTCTTAAATTTGAGAACTCATACGAGTTAATTTATCAAGGATTTATGATCATGTTAGGAATAGCAGGTGTAAACATCATTACTAACTTTTTACTAGTCATAGTAACTTCATTATTTTCAGTCAAAAAGTGTGTAAACCATGTTGAACATGTTATATTACTAATTTATAATATAGATACAATTCTATGTTTAATTGATTCAATATAATTTAAATAAATGTTATTTGCACACTATATTATTAAAATAATAGCTATTACTGAGTTTAAATTACTAGCCTACTTACTAATAACAATTTTCGTGAACATAAATTCAATAACGTACATAAATAACTTACGTTCGCCATTTAGATAACAATTACTTAGTTTGTATCTATGGCAGGCCTACTATAACATCGACAACCACAACAAAGTTACAACTGACAATAGGATTGTTTTTCTAATTGTTGTTGATATTGATTCACAATATTTTTTCAATTTCTTTTGTAGTAAATGAGTTGGTCCGTTTTAAGGATTAGGTAATTGATTCAGTAAGATTTCAAAGTCTAATCCACGTTATTTTCATTTACTTTAATGTTCACATCTAATGTAAATGTATATGAAGGTAAACTACGTTTAATTTAACATTAGGATTCATTTCACTTATTATAGGAAAACTAGTCTTAATTGAATAAATACAAATCAATTAATTGTGCGACAAAATAACATATTAAAATTTGTTATTTAAATAACCGTGTAATTGTGGATGTTCACGTCAATAATTTCACCCCATGTAAAACTTGCTACAATTTCAATCACTAATTTTAAAAGTTTCTTTTGGCATAACAGTTAAATTATATTGTATTGTTAGTATTCATATTTAGAGCATAAAACTCATTACTTGTTATTTTAAGTTGAGTAAATTAAAGAGCGGAATTGTAACTAGATTGTTGCTTTTGAATTTTTAGGGGAAAATATAAACTTGTTTTTAATGTTTTACCTATTAAACTTTATAATTAAAATACACACAAGTAAATAAACACTATTGCCGTTAAACATAAGTGATGGTATTTGTTAAGAGCCTTTACACAATCACTCCAAAGCTAGATGTTGAAATAGTCTCCTCAATCATCAAGTCCTTCATTATATGGAACTAAACTACTTAGTGTTTTAATATTTTACCATATTACTATTTATTTGCACATTATATATATTTTTAAATTGAAAATATATAAATAAATAATATACCCAAAATAAAAAAATACTTTTAAATGTTTTACAGCGATTTAGAATAATTATTAATTCTCAATTCACAATAAATAACAACCGTTCTATTTTATAAGAAGGAATACCACAAGTACATGACGTTACAGAGTAATTTTCCAACTCATAAAAATAGACTAGCTTTAAAAATAATGATTTTTTTTTTTAGATATATTTATTTCATTTCGAATTATTCATTAAAACTAGTCTTACAGACTAACCATCAATTTGTCTCTAAATTGTATCTTATATCCAATATGTCACCCACCAGTGACCTAACGTTATAATATCACACAATGTTCACCAACAACCAAACACTTAGACCAACTCAAAAGGTTTTGTTCTCTTCAGTCTTCTGATTAAATCACAGTTGTCAAGAAGTTGTACTGCCTCCTCATTTACATGATGTTTCAAACCAGATTGTGCTTCGCAGCAAACCTTTTTATTTCAGTAAAATCATCTGGAATTCCAAGATCCCTATGTAAATCGATATTTCGAATGTACCATGGAGCGTTGACCATGTTCCGTAATACTCTATTTTGAAAAGTTTGGATCTTTTTAATGTGGTATTTTTTGGCACAACCCCAGAGTTGTATACCGTAAACCCAGACAGGTTTCAAAATCTGATTATAAATTAACATTTTGTTTTGTATTGACAATTTAGACTTACGTCCCAAAAGCCAATACAGCTGACTGTAGAAAATTAACGATATGGAATAATATTAATATTTAATTAACCATATTGTCTACTATATATTTCCAATATGTTTAATAAAACATTTTACCCTTCTTAATTATCTATTTTATCATAGGCCTAATTTAAATGTAATTTAGAGAATAACTAAGGTATATTTAAAAACTAACCTTTTTAAGTTGATTTTTAAAGGGGCGACATTATGATCATAAACAACAACACGTAAATATCAGACACATTGATATTGTATCATTCAAAGTGGTGATACTTCCATAAAACAATATGTGTGTTTTATTGTTTAAAATAAATAATCCAAATAATCAAAAAGAATATAATCCTATAGATGTCATGTATTCAATATGTATCTAAAAGATACAATAAACATTTTAAACGTTTACAGGTTTACAGGTTTAGTAGGTGAACATTTAAAACCAAGGAATGGTTAGAAGTAAATCTTTATAAAAGCAATAAACCAAGAATTATCTTGAGTCAAGTAAATGTGTGTATACAATCAGAATACAAACTGCATGGATTAAACTTTATTTTGTAATCTATTACACAGTAAACTCCGAAGATATATATAAGCATCGATACGTGATCTGAAACACAATTATGCATTAAGTCTTAATATGTGTTTTTTTTTTTTTTTATGGTTTACCTGAATGCTTTGCGTTCCCAATCTCTAGTAGCTTCATTGAGAATATTTGAACAGTTTTAGGGAGTCTATTGCAAATATCAATGACGGAACTATAAAGTTGTAGTAAAAATATCGTTTTAGTATATTTATAAATGCCTTAAGGTTGAAATGAGATGTATTTGATAAAATTTATTATAATATTTTCGAAAATTATGATTGTTTGAAATTTATAAACTCTTTATCTAATAATCAGTTTAATATCTTTTTCATATACCTGTTTGCTGTGGTAATGGTTATACAACTAGCAACCAGTTTAACCACTAACATAAAAAGGTTTCATATTTTGGCACACAGGTGTTAAAACAACTCTTTCCTCTATCTACAACAGCAAAAAATCTCTATCCGATATCGCTGTAGCAGTCACATGAAGTAAATAAGATCCATAGTCAATATTATCTTCTAGTGATTAATTTTCGATCGAATCTTATTTTGTTAGTGTTTTTTAACAAATAAGGTGATTTTTCGTTCACATGTTTAACTTGCTGTGATAGAAAAATAAAGAATTAATACATCAGTAATACTTAAATAAATCAATATTATTGGCAAAATGTGTTTATTAACCTGTTAAATAGTTTTTAAATAGTGAACAATTTTAATCTGAGAAAATGAGGACAAATTTCAAAGAAAATTAAATAGAAAAAAAAAACTAATTTTATTTTAGTAACGACTTAGTCAAACTAAATGCAAGGTAGATGTAGTAGGGTAAATCACAAACACAATATCCCGTCAGAGTTATAATAAAAGTTCTTGACGCAGAGAAGGGTTTTAAAGTAGTCTAAGTTTTGTCCGCCCAAGGTTTCACTTGTTTCATCTCATTTTGTGATTCAAGTAAAGCTAATTTAAATACTTTTATGAAACAATAATTTAAGTATTATTGAACAATTATACAGTTCAATTCTTTTATTTATTCTCTACACTTTTTTATAATAATATTTCATCGTTGGGCAAGGAATATATTCCTAAATTACTATTCATACTAGGCCTAGTTTGTTTGGGAGTCTTGTAGTAGGAACATAAAAACTGTTGTTTAAAAATAATACATTTGAAATTGATATATATTTTTATACAGTTCCATTTAGACCTAAATTAAGAAACTATTTTACGTTTATGAAAAAAATTACGAAATTGTTTAGTACAGTTTATGTGGATCTAAAGTTGAACATTTTCCTTTCGTTACCGTACATTTTTTGTTTCTTGAGCTAATAACTTTGTAAATAATTTTACATCGATATTTTTTTACTGGCATGTATAAATTATTTGAACGTTTCTCTACAAAAATGCTATGGAACCCTTTTGGATTGGTTTATAATTACTATATTTGGCAATTTTTTTATATGCTTGCACACACACCGAAATGGCTTGGAAAAAAATTTGCATTAACAGTTATTAGGTTAAATCTTAATATAATGTTCTACAATCGACACCCTTGATGAATTCCCAATAATAATTTTCAATATGGTGGAAATGATGAAGCATATACAACGTGTAATTTTTAACGGGTCTTACAACCGACGAAAAGACACTTTGATGCGTTCATGGTGAACTACGGAGGCCATTTTGTACATATTTCTCAGTCTTCTGATAGGATATTAAGGTCATTTAGATATGTTTATTTTTTATAATATTAAAATTGTTCATACAAAAGTGATATGTTGCTATTTTAGTACTGTTTTAGCACTTGATACTTTTTTAAATTATTGAAGCACACTATCAGTCATCATTTTGGAATGGTTAAGATGCAAATTTAAATTTGTATTGTGTTTCAGAGCAATGGGTTTTACCTTATTCATTAGTAAAATTATAATTCAAAAATTTGGTTTTTAGTATAATTTTGGATGTTGTAGACAATCAACAAGAAATATTTTTTAAAGTTTTTTATCGGTAACTCGAATATCCTCTGAAATAAAAATACAACAAAACAAACATTTCTACAAACAAAACAAAGAAATTTAGTTTTATGTAATTTTTTTGTAAAGTTAACGGTTTTTGCAAGATATTGAATGTTAGCAATAAATTTTTAACGGCCATTTGAACATTATAATTAAAACTAGATAGTTAAATTTTTGGTCAGTAACAGTATAACCATCATTAATCACCCGAAATTTGAAGTTTGTAACTTACTTAGTTTCTTAGATACAAAATATGTATTAAAATACACATACTGAAATATGAGCACTTTACCTTCATAGAAAGTTATTGCTTTGTTTTTGCAAGTTTAATCATGTAGGGTACAACATTTGTTTACCACAATTTTTAATCATCATCATACGTCACAATAAGCTTAGCTCAGATAACCAGAGATTTATATTTTCAATAATTATTATGGTATATACTAATAATAACCTATAATATTTCAATAAGTAATGTCAGTTTAATTTAATTTATATAGTAAATATTGGTACAAAAACGTAACGATTAAAAATTTCTTAAAATTGATGTAGAAAACAGTAATTATTAGTTAATGTATATAGTCAGTATACACATAAAAAACTAATTGAATATTACAATTTTTTCATCATATTTGTATGTTACCTACTACACTAAATTTGTCAAAATTAAAAAAAAAAGTGCACATGACCAAAAAATCTACACGTAAGTATAATTAATCAATTTAATTACTATAGAAGTACTAAAGTACTTACTTACTAATTTTAATTTATTTTAAACGCTTGCTTTATTAATTAAAAGTCAAAATTAAATAAACATTTCTATTTCCTACAAGTAAGGGGAATTGATGCTTCATTTGGAAGTACTGTAAATCTTTTACACGTTGTTTTAATTTGTTTATTGTTAATTACATCAATTTAATATTTTAATACATATTCATACGATCACACGGAATGTAATTTATTTACTGTCAATTATGTATCAATGTTGGAACAATACAATTGCTCACTAACTGTTAAATAATATATATGTGTCAAAGTCACAAGAGAGAACTTATTATCTCTAAGCGAATTTGTCCAATGGTCGATACTATTACAATTAGTATGAACACTTACTATTTTAAGATGTATTTTAGAAATTATGGGAGTTAAACTTCTAAATGGTTTTACTCTAGTCTTAAATACAGTATGTATTTTAGGTATGTAGTTACACAATTATGTCACACAATTACACACAGGTATGTAACTCTTAGTTACACAATTGCAAAAAGCATTTATATATTGTTTTACTAAATATATTCAAGTATTGGGTGAATATCTTATATTGTGTTAATATAACATGTATAAATAAAATTGTTCTATTATAGTAAATTTTAATTAAAAACCAGCATTACAACCCATGCACATTATTACTCATTAACAAACTATATAGAAATTATTTAAAATAATATAATTAAACAAAATAATTAAAAGAGATTCAATCGGTAATGGGGTGAAAGTAAACAATTTGAAACTCTGAAACCCCAACCACAAGTTCGGTAAATATCACTACACAAATAAACTGAAAAACATTTATTGATATTGTTATTCTAGTTTCCTGATGTACATTTTCTTAACCCAGTTACCATCAACTAAATCCAAACTAATGCTATCAAGTATGTTTCTATAAATCTATAGTCATATTCTCCCAACTTTTCTCACGTAGATCTACCAATCTTAAGTGACCACGAGAAGTAATTATTTACAAAATCCAGGTAGAAGCGGAGCACGCTACTTGTCCATGTCCTTGGAAATGGTCTAAGGTTAAGAAATGAAACAGTTTACAAAGACTACATAAAACTACTTAAATTACAGAATACTGTTTTCAATATCATCTTAAAACTAAAATAACGAATAATAAAAAAAAGGTGAACAAGTAAATGAAAGAGTGTTATTATTTAACGGCTACATCCTTCAAACGAACTATGAATTAGGAATAAGAAATACATTGTTAAATAGATAGCTATGAAAGTATGTTTATTGCTAAAATTGATAGCGAAATACTTCTCAACGCAGATAAAAGGTATTATTCTTAATTCTGTTTTATTTTCTTTCTTGAAACCTACATTTAAAACCCATCCATTAATTAGGTGTATTAATTTTGTATTCATTATTTACTATAATACGTTTATATTCAAATGTAACACGTATTGTTTATTTTATTATATTAGTTTATTTTATAATTTTAGAGTTTGAATATACCGGGTGTCCCACGAAGAGGTCCCTATTTTTGAATTAATATATTAGATACACCGAACACTCTACAAACCTGAAACTCAACAGTCCTAACATACACATATGTAAAAGAATTACACCTGAGTATCAGTTAATTCTGACACATTAGGACAAAATGGCGGGATATCAAAGAAATAGTACCTTTTCGTTAAAATAGTTTTATTTGCTTAAGTGTTACAACATAATAATTATTGAATTTTAACGATGTTACTAAGCACTAAAAAACGTTAGGGAATTAAAGATATAAGTAACTCATAAATAAACTAAATCTATTTGATCCATAAACCTTATTCAAACTGATGTCCATCGATCGCAATGCACTGATGACAACGAAATAGAAAATAGTCATACGCTTTGCTGAACAACTGTCGAGGTATCAACAACAGTTCCTCTTCGATCAACCTCATTAGTTCATCGTCTGTTGCAATGTTATGACAATAAACCTTCTCCTTCAAAAATTCTCACAGAAAAAAGTCACAAACAGTCAAGTCTGGAGACCTTGGGGGCCAGTCCATGAAGCTGCTGCCACGAAATATCCAACGGTTAGGAAGATTTTGGTCCAAAACTGCTTTGGCCACATTAGCATAATGCGGAGGAGCTCCATCCTGCTGGAAAAAAACGTCTTTCATCTCAGGCTGAGAAAGATGAGGAACTATGTGATTGCTTAAAACTGATTCATACCGTTCTCCAGTCATTGTTTGTCGTTATATGTCATACGACAAAACACCATCCTTGGTAACAGCAGCCCAAACTGTTATACCTGTTGATTTTAATTTCTCTTCTTGTAAGATATGTGGATTTTATTATTGTGTTATAGTAATGACAATTATGCTTGTTTACAGTTCCTGTTCGATAAAATGTCGCTTCATCTGAAAACACGATTCCTTCATGCCATTTGCTATCTACGTCAGTCTTTTCAATTATTTTCGAACAAAATTTTCCAATCGTCTGTCAGGATCATCTTCAAGCAGTCCGTGAACTAAATGAGTTTTATAATGTTTGATTTTGTTCTTTTTGGCATACCTTTGGACAGATGACTTCGGTATCCCTGTAGCAGATTCCACCTTTCTTACTGAATTAGGCGTATTTGGAGATTCCATGAAAGCAGCACATACGATTTCTTCATTTTCTATGTTGGAGGATCTATGGTATTTTTTTTTGTATTGACCCCGTTTCTAGTAGGATAGTCTTCCACTTACGAATAGATTCCCTTGACGGTGGAACTACACCTGGGTACCTTTCCCTAAAACACCTTATTGCTTCATAATCATTTTCAAAGGCAAAAGCCCGGGAACAACATTTCACTTTTTGCTCAGTTGAAAACGGCATAGTACATAAAACACTTTACAATGCAACTTAATAACAAATGCCAATGTTTATTACCAAATATGTTCATTGTTGTGGATACACGCAGTCAGCTGATAGATTTAAAATAGTCTAAACAGCTGTAGCAGTTCCTATTCTAAATAAAAGTAGGTTTACCCTTAAAATACGATTGCTGATTTTGTTGTTTTTTGTTTTTCCGCCATTTTGTTTGGATCAGTCAGAATTAACTGATACTCAGGGGTATTTCTTTTACATATGTGTTAGTCACGACTGTAGAATTTCAAGTCTGTAGCGCGCTCTATACGTCTGTCATATCAATTCAAAAATAGGGACCTCTTCGTGGGAAACCCGGTATATTATGTACTTTTATATTTAGCAGGAAACATACTTCTTGTATTCTGTATTTTTCTATATTTGTAACATTCTCCTATTTAAATTGTTTATACATTTCTTTGTTATTTGTTATTTTATTTAGTTTTAAGATGATGTTGAAAAACAAAATAGTCGTGACTAAACCGAATTTGCATATCCATTCTGATTGAAAATGTTTTTCAGCAGCATTGAGTGAAACTCTCTTATATGGTTTATAGTGCAAATACAGAAAAATATTGTAAAAGAATTAAAGCATTTAATTCTTTAAAAAAATGTCCATTATATGGGTCAATATATGTGGGGTTGGGTGAGGTTGTTTGTAGAAGTGTGTGAGGGTATGTGAGGGGTTGTGTTGGTATGTGTATATATTTTATGAGTTATCACTCTGGCTTTATAATAAAAATTATGTTAATAAAACGTTTATACTTTAGGCACTCACTCATATCAAACTTCAAAGCCTAAATAAAAAGTCCATTCATCTTTAAATTTAACACACATGTTGGACGAAGTAACTTAAGAAAATTCCAAAAGTAATTTATCATATTGCACCACTGTCTAAAAAACTAAAATTTGATATTTGTTGTCAAACAGAATAACAGCACTGCACACAGTAAAATTTTGTAGAGTGATGTTATAGAAGTATTTCTTTTTATTACACGTTTTTGCTTACAACTTGTACTACTAGCTAGGCGGGGTGATCTTGAAACGTCCCACAAGTTAGCTCAACAAATTTATTTTGTACATTTATCATAATCAGGCAGACAACCTATTTTGAACTTCCATTGTTTATTCGAACTGTTATTATAATAATACGGAAACTAACGGAACTAAAGGAAATAGTTTTGTATGATTTATAAAAACAAAAATACAAACTATTTAATAAATTAGATTTAATCAAAATATATTTGCAAGACCTTTACACGATTCTTTAGTGTGGTAAAGTAAAAAGATTTAGTGTTTGTGGTGTAATTATATGTTTTCTTAATATTACAAAAAAAAAAAACATTATTTAAAAAATGTATATATATATTTTTTTTTACTTGCCTTAAATGTATAAACTATTGTTTAAATTAAAACTAATAAATTTTGTATTTATTTAAATTTAAAAAAATAAGTGTGAGTTAAACTTCCAAATTCACAAACATTGTAAAAAACATTTCGTTTGACAAAACTTAATAATATTAAATTAAATTTGTTATGTCATTTTTAGGCTTAATAAACCCAACCCTTTGTATGAAGTATATTTTAAATCTGGAATTATAAATCAAACAAAATTACTTTCATGTTTATTACATTGCCTCGCATGAACACCAACAGGTTTTCTATCAGCGTGGATAACTAGTTTAAAAAATTATAACTTTAAACTAAAATTTTTCTAGTGTAGTTTTAACGCCTGTGATCAAGCATTGTACTCACGCAGCATTTGCTGAAATTCGTTCACTAATGACGGTTCCACGTCTGGATATGTATTACACCTCATCCGTGTTTCCCTTTAATCTTCTATAACGAAGTAGATTTTAAGAAACTATGGATCATGCTATGGAAATGGCAGTACTGACTGAATGAGTGACATAGAATAGAATAAACGTGGAACAAAATCTACTAGAGTAAAAATACGAAAATATGGTATATTTTTATGGTTACGTTGACTCTAAGAAAGAATTTTGCAAACTTTAAATTTTAAAGCTTAAAACATTGAACTTCTTATAAAACAGCTGTTGGGATCAATAGCTTCGTAAAACATGTTTGTTTTCATTCATTATAATAGAAACCAACTAAGCAAATAGTACATTTAGTATTCTTTACAACCAACAGCCTTTTTATGATAGATTAAAAAACTAAAAGCAAAGAAAAACAAAAATCAGATTATATTATTTAGATTACAAACAATTCAT
>JAGFPH010007516.1:8012-42420 GCA_018207615.1 Philaenus spumarius | reverse complement strand
ATAATAATAATAATATTTATTAGTTAATCTCCAACTTTAATAAAAAAACTCTCCTACCCCACCCTACAAGTCACAGTGAATCTGTTTAGTAATTTAAATGTATTTGTGAGAAAGTATGTGCCAGTTCCTGGTACCGTTTATTATGTTAGTGGTTAAACTGGTTGCTAGTTGTATAACCATTACCACAGCAAACAGGTATATGAAAAAAGATATTAAACTGATTATTAGATAAAGAGTTTATAAATTTCAAACAATCATAATTTTCGAAAATATTATAATAAATTTTATCAAATACATCTCATTTCAACCTTAAGGCATTTATAAATGTACTAGAACGATATTTTTACTACAACTTTATAGTTCTGTCATTGATATTTGCAATAGCCTCCCTAAAACTGTTCAAATATTCTCAATGAAGCTACTAGAGATTGGGAACGCAAAGCATTCAGGTAAACCATAGAAAAAAAACACATATTAAGACTTAATGCATAATTATGTTTCAGATCACGTATCGATGCTTATATATGTGTTCGGAGTTTACTGTGTAATAGATTAGAAAATAAAGTTTAATCCATGCAGTTTGTATTCAGATTGTATACACACATTTACTTGACTCAAGATAATTCTTGGTTTATTGCTTTTATAAAGATTTACATCTAACCATTCCTTGGTTTTAAATGTTTACCCACTAAACCTGTAGGTAAACGTTTAAAATGTTTATTATATATTTTAGATACATAATGAATACATGACATCTATAGGATTATATTCTTTTTGAATATTTGGATTATTTATTTTAAACAATAAAACACACATTTACATATAGTTTTATGGAAGTATCGCCACTTTGAATGATACAATATCAATGTGTCTGATATTTAGATGTTGTTGTTTATGATCATAATGTCGCCCCTTTAAAAATCAACTTAAAAAGGTTAGTTTTTAAATATGCCTCAGTTATTCTCTAAATTACATTTAAATTAGACCTATTACAAAATAGATAATTAAGGAGGGTAAAATGTTTTAGTAAACATACTGGAAATATATAGTAGACAATATGGTTTAACGTAATTAATAATATTATTCCATATCGTTAATTAATTTTAAAGCTACTCTACCTAGTTAGAAAATTACTCTGTAACGTCATGTACTTGTGGTATTCCTTCTGATAAAATAGAACGGTTGTTATTTATTGTGAATTGAGAATTAATAATTATTCTAAATCGCTGTAAAACATTTAACCCTACAACTGTCCATGTTAATGTTTTGCAACGCCAAGTCATTTCGGTGCGTGTGCAAGAATATTTTCAAAAATTCGCAAAATATAGTAATTGTATACCAATCCAAAAGTGTTCTGTACCTTATTTGTAGAGAAAGGTTCAAATAATTCCTATATGCAATTAAAAAATTTATTGATGTAAAATTGTAAAAGTTGTAAGCTCAAGAAACAAAAAATGGTCTGTAACAAAGGAAAATGTTCAACTTTAGGCCTACATAACAAGTAGTAAACATTTTTTGTATTTTTTTCGTAAGCGTAAAAAGTTTCATAATTTAGTTCTAAATAGAACTGTATAAAAACATTTATCAATTACAAATTTCTTATTTTGAAAACTCCAGTTTTTATGTTCCATCTACACGACTTCTAACAAAGGTTGGCCTAGTTTCAATCGTAATTTAAGATTATTTGCTTTACCCAAAAATGAAATATTATTATAACAAAGTGTAGAGAGTAAATCAAAGAATTGAACCGTATACTTATAAATTATCTTTTCCTAAAAGTGTTTGACTTAGAATTATTTGAATAACAAACAAAAGAGAGAAAAAATGTAGAAATCTCCTCGCCCGTTCAAGCTATCACGATGCGCGCGCAAACCCTTATGTCTACCCATGTTATAAAAAGCCGTTAGAGCTCGGATTTCAAACCTTAGATGATACCGTATTAGCAGTCACTTTCCCACGGTCCTACACAATAAACTGTTCAAATAAAGCGTATTTGGTTTACAGTGAAAGTTAGCTTGAAGCATTAAGTTTACAAAGATATCAAAATATCTCTAAAAAACTATTGTTTTCACACAGATATCACGTGTAATATATAACGCTGTTTATTGGTTGGAAAACTGACCAATTGCAAGGGTCTACAAAACGGCCAACAATTGTTGAACTATTTGTCCGATTTTTGATTGGATGGTAGTAATATATAGGGGAAATTGTGAAGAATCCAACGATATCTAATTTTACTTTAGAAGAAGCAGTGGGCGGGGTTTAGAGAGAGAGGAAAGATGCGTTATTTCGTCGTGTTTTTTGACAAAAACTGGTGAATTGACGGGCGCCGAGTTTGTTGAAGAAAACTAATAAACTGCAACGATGATTACGTATGTAAATATACGTTTTAGAAAAAACTTGTAAATACAAAAATTAAAGTTTAGATCATTACCTTTCCAACGGTTTTTGACTTTTGCGATTGAATAACTTTAGTGGGTGAAATATTCATTACAAGTATAGTTGTCAAAATTGATGGTTTTCACGTGCCACGCCCCACGACCACTCAAATTGAGTAGTCTAACAGTTGCAGGGTTAAAAGTATTTTTTTTAAATTTTGGGTATATTATTTATTTATATATTTTCAATTTTAAAATATATTTAATGTGCAAATAAATAGTAATATGGTAAAATATTAAAATTCTAAGTAGTTTAGTTCCGTATAATGAAGGACATGATGGTTGAGCAGACTATTTCAACATCTAACTTTGGCGTGATTGTGTAAAGGCTCTTAACAAATACCATCACTTATGTTTAACGGCAATACTATTTATTTACTTGTGTGTATTGTAATTATACAGTTTAATAGGTAAAACATTAAAAACAAGTTCATATTTTCCCCTAGAAACTCAAAAGCAACAAACTAGTTACAATTCCACTCTTTAATTTACTCAACTTAAAATAACAAGTACTGAGTTTTATGCTCTAAATATAAATACTAACAATACAATATAATTTAACTGTTATGCAAAAAGAAACTTTTAAAATTATTGATTGAATTTGTAGCAAGTTTTACATGGGATGAAATTATTGACGTGAACATCAATAATCACGGTTATTTAAATAACACATTTTAATAAGTTACTTTGTCGCACAATTCCTTGATTTGTATTTATTAAATTAACACCAGTTTTCCTATAATAAGTGGTAATTACCAAAATGAATCCTAATGTTAAATTAAACGTAGTTTACCTTCATAGCTTAAATGCAGATGTGGACAATACATCCCTGATGCGAATAAGATGTGAACATTAAAGTAGATGAAAATAATGTGGATTAGACTTTGAAATCTTACCGAATGAATTACCTAATCCTTAAAACGGGCCAACTCATTTACTACAAAAGAAATTGAAAAAATATTGTTTATCAATATCAACAATAATTAGAAAAACAACCCTATTATCAGTTGTAACTTTGTTGTGGTTGTTATAGTAGGCCTGGCATAGATACAAACTAAGTAATTTTGTTTTAAATGGCGAACATAAGTTATTTATGTATGTTATTGAATTTATGTTCACGAAAATTGATTTTAGTAAGTAGGCTAGTAATTTAAACTCAGTAATAGCTATTATTTTAATAATATAGTGTGCGAATAACATTTATTAAAATTAAATCGAGTCAATTAAACATAGAACTGTATCTATATTATAAATTAGTAATATAACATGTTCAATCAAGCATGGTTTACACACTTTTTGACTGAAAATAATGAAGTTACTATGGCTAGTAAAAATTTAGTCATGATGTTTACTCCTGCTATTCCTAACATGATCATAAACCCTTGATAAATTAACTCGCATGAGTTATCAAATTTAACAAAATATACTGCTACTTAACTCCTAAATATTACATCAGAAATTCAAAAATTTACTTCTTTATATCTTAATTGACTTTCTTGTGAATTACAATTAGGTCTGCCATGAAATATCATTCGGTGCTCTCCATAGGATATTTACAATAAATTTCCTCCTGGAGAGCTATTTCTAAATTGCAATATGATTTGGTACCTATCTTTAATTTGGTTTGTTATTTACTTTAACCCATAATACGCACATAGGAAGATTTAGAAAAGGATTAAAATGTGTTTCTCTGCTAGATGATTTACTCTTTAATTTGATTTTGAACTGGTTATACTACGAGAAAAAACTTTTTAATTTTATTATAGTCAATTTACTAGTAATACTATTGATAGACGTGTTTTCTTTGCTTCTATTCTCGAGTGACTTAATTAATTAAAATTATAAAATACCGATTAAATATTAAGTTTTAACTATTTTTTAAAAAAACAACTCTCTTTAATATAAATATTAATATGGACTTAAGAAAAATATTAAAAATTATAATAAAACTATCGTAGAGGAAATATCAATTTGTGTAACTTTTTATTGGGGAGCGTCAAGATAAGATTTTAAGCGCTTCAACTGAGCAAGCTCTTCCTTGGAATTTTAGGAAAAGCTTTCAACGATATTATAAGTTTAAAAACTCATTATTGCTACGACTAGTGTTTATTCCTAAAATCACAATCTGTCTATTCCGAATGTTTATTAATGTAATCTTATTTAATTAAATTTGTTTGTAGTAAAAAACATAAACAAAAATAAGAAATAATAACTTCTTTTACTATGAATATATATACAAATGAATAGCTAATGTATTTTTCTTTGCTACGAAATTGTACATTATTATACACCATTTTATGATAAATGTAGTACACATATTTTCATATTGAATTTTTCTTAGTTTTATCTAAGCAAACACCAGAAGGTCGTGTTTGTTATCTAATAAAAACTTACAAAGTAATTTTACATTGTTTATTTAAAGATGTAATAGTTGTTTTAATTACTTGGCAAAAATGCATACTCCACGGCATTTAAATAAAATTTTATTTATTAATATAATTACAACTAATTATAAATAATTAATTAAAACTAGCTTTTAAATCAGGAATACAGCATTTTACAGCAACTTATATACACACAAGTAAGCAACAATATTTAGTTTCAACCAAACTTGTATGTTTTAATGCAATTTATCAATTTTATTTTTTGATTATGTAATAATTTTTTATGTACTCAATGGAATTCTGATGCTATTAAATTATATTATAAAACATATTAAAACGGGTATTATTAAATCTTTAAAATATTTTATAATTTGACTATCTAAGTTAATCCTTGGATTTAATTCCTTTAAATTATATTCTTATTATGATTATGGAATTACAACGTTCATTCCTGGCATCTTGTGTAATTGTTTGACAATTCGGTGAGATTTTAAACATCAGCTGGTTGTACTATGCTATAATATCTACAAATAAAAATACTGTTACAACTCTATTTTTCAATTCCGTAAAGTCGTGTAGTTTTTCAATTCTAATACCTTGATTATTTTGAGTCTTGAGACTAATAAGCTTGTTTCTATTAAACTATAGACATTTGAAAATATACACCTGATCCTATTATTAAGAGGAAAAAATAGTTTTGTCCTTTTGATTCCACACGTCGTATGCATAAAACAATGAAGGTTAGAAAAGAGAAAAAGTATACTATATCAACAGTTTATTTTCATTATAAGTTATGTAAGAAATATTGTATATAATAATATTAGTTTAATTGTTGTTAAATGTATAGGTTTATTAAGGAGAACACAAATAACACAATCAAAATCTTAAAAAATCAATGTGAAACTGTAATATATTTCTACGCCGTAAAACATTTCTCTGGCTGCACTTAAGATTAGCTATGTTATATGATTTAGTCCTATTATAAACCCAACGAAAAATTAGATGGTTATCAGACCTCTTATTTAAATAATATAGTTTATCTCTAAAAAATGTGATTTTATGTTCATACAAACTACAACAAAATGAAACCTTAGATTGTGCATATATTTCTGCAAATAAATTTAAATTTATTTGTGAATTTAAAAGTAGTATATTATAAATAAAAATATTTAACGTTTCTTAAAAATAAATTTGTCTAGAAGCTATTTAGTAAATTCTAAATTTCTGTAGCTATCATTTTATTTGTTTAATGCACTATACAATTAATAACTAAGATATCTCAAAAGGAATTATTCTTATCAAAAGTGAATTTACTAGTATTAACTGTTTAATATATTATGTATATTTAGTTAGATTGTTATATTATAATAATTGTATTTTTACTGACAAGTAATTAATTATGCCTTTTTTGTCACCGGTAACTACAAATCAAGCGACATACAAACCTATGTTACGAAATCATACTGTCCCATGGATTGACATTGCTATTTTTGTAATCTTCAGGAATATTAGTTCCCAAAAGGTGATCCAAAATTTGGCCCTCCCTCACATTAGTCTTACAGTTTGACAGATTTGTTTTGTGAATATTCCAAAGATGAATCAGCGTAAGAAGTACCACCACAAAACGGCAACCTGTTTTTTTCCAAGATTAAAATTTTGTTGGGGGTTACCTGTAAGCTAATGATTTAAAAAGAAAACCTTAAAACCTGGCAGCTTTGCGTCCTATGATAATTCAATAACGGGAGCGATCACACCACACAGTTTCACAAATGTTGTTTAGCATTTTGCTGCCATCGCAAACACAATCATTTTTGATTAGAGATACAAAAAAAAAACTTTTAAAGAATTCTTGTTAATAAAACATTAAAAATAATGTAACAGTAGAAATAAGTTTCTCGAATTGTAATGTACAACTGTAGAGCCTTCCCCCCCAGATTTCAACCTGGAGTATATGGTTATTATAATTTCGTTTTGTGTATTATTTAACTTCTATAAAACTATTCAGGTTTATAATATAAAGTTAAGGTATTTAAATACAACTAATTATTAAAGATTATGTTACAGTACAAAATAATTTTTATTTTAAATATTAATGCTATACGAAAAGGCTGTTTGGTTTAAGTTGTCTTAAGTTTGACTAAGGCCTTCCGCACACGGGTCGACCGGTTTGAAATTATAGTTTCAAACCGGTTGCAGGTACAACTGTTTGGTGACATTGGACGTGTGCTGGAGTGGGGATCAACACACGGGTCGACTGAACTGCGACCAGTTTGAAATCAGTATCCGACTGGTTGCATGCGACCGTATTTTCTTGTCACCAAACAGTTGAGTTGCATAGTTTCAAGAGTTTGAACGTATTTGTGAAGTGAAATATGGGTGATCAAGAAATTAATTTAAAATTCGTTGGAGAGGTGGAAAAGCATGAAGTGCTGTACAATTACAAACTGCCTGGATACTCAAGAAAGGATTTAACTGACAAGGCTTGGCACGAGGTTGCAGTAGAAATGAACATTAGTATTCTTTCTTCAGCAGTAACACATTCCCTCATATTTGTGTCCACCTTATGTATAAAAGGAGCAACCATCTTCACCAATTCCACATATGACTCTTTGGACATTCTGTAGAAAGCTATAAACTTGCTGTCTGTCTCTTTTAATTGTTCAGCTGGTACGAATAGTCTGCACCTTACATTTTTCTCTATATATGGGTGACACCAATATTTCCTGCGTATTCTTTGGTGTCGGCGACGTAGAAAACATGCTACTATTTCTTCCTCATCCTCACTAGTACTTGACATAATGTCTAAAGTTACACTCAGAGAAATAACTATTCAATTATTGATAACTTATCAAGTAATAAACGAGAATGCAAACATAACACTATTACTACACAGTACACCTGTTCGCACAGAGATCGACGACTGATCCAGATTTAGTCGCATAGTGTGTGGAGTTAGATTTTATTTTGTTTGAAAACTCGTTGCGTTTGAAACTGGTTTCAAACTCTGGTTGCAAACGGGTATACCCGTGTGCGGAAGGCCTAAGGTATAACTGGAATTATTTTAAGTTGGTAGCAGTCTAAGATGTATATCAATCCGAATGATTTAAGCAAGAATATTTACTTCATCTTTAATCGTCAGCAATAGCGAACTGGTTATTTAATTGGTGACATAATGGAATACTTTATTTTAAGTATAACATTTTAGTTATACAACATGTATTTTCATTATAATCTATACTTATAAAAGCCAAATACCATTATTGACTCATTGACTCACCACAGTTTCTCCAAAACCACGAGGCCTACAAACATAAAATTTGGCACTAATACTCTTTATAGGCTATAGACGCGCACTAAGAAAGGGTTTCCGAAAATTCGAAATTTTAGGGAGGGGTTTAAGGGGTCAAAGTTACAAAATCACGATTTCTCTAAAACCATCTAACGGATTAGAATGAAATTTGGTATGTAGTTTCCTCTAGGGCCATAGATGCTCGCTAAGAAAGGGTTTAAAAAAATTCGAAATTTTGGGGGGGTTTGGGGGGTCAAAGTATCTAAATCACGATTTCTCTAAAACCATGAACGAATTGGAATGCAATTAGGTATGTAGTTTTCTCTAGGGCAATAGATGCTCGCTAAGAAAGGGTTTCCGAAAATTCGAAATTTTAGGGGGGGTTTTGGGGGGGTCAAAGTTACTAAATCACGATTTATGAAAACCTACCGAACGGATTGGAATGAAATTTGGTATGTAGTTTCCTCTAGGGCCATAAATGCTCTCTAAGAAAGGGTTTTAAAAAATTCGAAATTTTATTGGGATTTGGGGGTTTCAAAGTCACAAAATCACGATTTCTCTAAAACCATAGAACGGATTGGAATGAAATTTTGTATGTAGCTTCCCCTAGGGCCATAGATGCTCGCTATGTAAGTTTTTAAAAAAATTCTAAATTTTAGGGGAGGTTTAGGTGGGTCAAATTTACTACAAAAAACCATCGAACGGATTGGAATGAAATTTGGTATGTAGCTTCTCCTAGGGAAATAGGTGCTCGCTATGAAAGTTTTTTAAAAAATTCTAAATTTTAGGGGAGGTTTGGGGGGTCAAAGTTCCTACAAAAAACCATCGAATGGATTGGAATGAAATTTGGTATGTAGCTTCCTCTAGGGCCCTAGGTACTCGCTAAGAAAGGGTTTTTAAAAATTATAAATCTTAGGGGGGTTTGACGGGTCAAAGTTACTAAAAAGAAACACCGAACGGATTGGAATGAAATTTATTATGTAGCTTCCTCTAGGGCCCTATGTGCTCGCTAAGAAAGAGTTTAAAAAAAAATCGAAATTTTAGGGGATATTTGGAGGAAGGGGTCAAAGTTACTAAAAATCCCCATAAGAAATACATATTGTAATATATTTATTGATATAATATATTTTTTTAATATACATTTAACTTTGATTTGTCTATCCGTGCAAAGCCGGGTCGGGCCAGCTAGCCCTATAGCCGGGCTTAGGGTAATCTATATTTATAAAAGCCAAATACTATTGACTCATTGACTCATCACAGTTTCTCCAAAACCACAAGGCCTACAAAAATGAAATATTGCACTAATACTCTTTATCGGCTCTAGACGCGCTCTAAGAAAGGGTTTCCGAAATTTCAAAATTTTAGGGGGGTTTTGGGGAGGGGTCAAAGTTACTAAATCACGATTTATCAAAACCTACTGAACGGATTGGAATGCAATTTGGTATGTAGCTTCCCCTAGGGCCATAGGTGCTCGATAAGAAAGTTTTTTAAAAAATTCGAAATTTTAGGGGGGTTTGTTGGGTCAAAGTTACTACAAAAAACCATAGAACGGATTGGAATGAAATTTGGTATGCAGCTTCCTCTAGGGCCCTAGGTACTCGCTAAGAAAGGGGTTTTAAAAAATTCGGAATTTTAGGAGTGTTTGAGGGGTCAAATTTACTAAAAAGAAACACCGAATGGATTGGAATGAAATTTATTATGTAGCTTCCTCTAGGGCCCTAGGTGCTCGCTAAGAAAGTGTTTTAAAAAAAATCTAAATTTTAGGGGAGGTTTGGAGGGGGGTCAAATTCACTAAAAATCCCCATAAGAAATACATAGTGTAATATATTTATTGATATAATATATTTTTTGTTAATATACATTTAACTTTGATTTGTCCATCCGTGCAAAGCCGGGTCGGGCCAGCTAGTTTATGTATATAAATTTTTACTGAAGCAAAACTTATTTGGAATTAATAACTGAGAAACATTTGATAAGGTCATTAAATTGTACAACGTAAGTTATTTCTATAAAGGCTGAGTGGGGTAAAATATAGATGAATTAGACTCAGATATTTATGTTATTCATGGATTAAACTAAAATAATTATACTAATAGTTAAATTGATTAAATACATATTATATAAATCGGTTTTACTACAAAAAACTATCTACATAGGCTATGAAAAATATATACACGAATTTAGGTACTATTAAAAAAAAAACAAAAAAAAAAACAGTACAAAGGTACTATCCGTACAATGACCCTTAAAAATAAATATTATAAAATCTGGTACAAGTTTTTGTTTATATGTGTTATGTGTAATTGTAAATTATAAATTAGTGTATATAAGTACTACAGTAGAATAAATAAAACAAAAGGGATTTATTAGTTTTACGAAACAATGGAAAACGTATTGCATTTCTATTGAAAAGGAAATTGCAGCTATAAAACTGTATATACTTTATTTATGTAGCACTTACAAATAGTTTTTGTTTGTTTACTCATACATAATAATAGATAATAAATTTAATATGTTGTTAGACCAATGTAGATTATCTTAATTGCACTATAACATTTTCATAACTATCTACAACACAAACTATAGAAATATATTGAGGATATAGCTTGATCTATTAAAAAATGTAGACTAATTTTATAAATAGAGGTAATTCACTAAAATTACTATTTATTTTATTTGAAACTTTCGTTAGTGAAAAATATAACAAATTAAAACAAATAACTTGTGTATGTTTTCGATTTATTGTTTTATAGCATATTCTATTACAAAATCATAAGTTACTCAATTAAAAAAATCCAATCAATAATTAGGCGATTTTGTACAAGTAAAGTAATATTACATTTATTTATTGACCGAGCGTAAGCGAGGTCTCCGTTGTAACTCGTCTGTGTGTCTGTGTGTCTGTCTTACAATTACGGTCAAACGCCTGGATCGATGTTGATGATTTTTTGCATGAATGTTCCTTATGAATAGGCCTAGCCATGTATATATACGTTTTTTTTCTATTTTTCATTTTTAACCCCTTAAATAAAATAAAAATGGCGGCCGGACCGTTACTCCCAGTGTAAGCTTTTTTCCAAAGCTAGTTTGTGGCTTAACCGTAAGTCGAATTTAAAAACTAAAAATATTTTCCTAAATTAAATTTTAAACAAAATTGTATTCTCGATTTTTTTCCGTATCTCTAACGGTAAGCTCACAAAATGGCCGTAAACGTCGAATTTGTTAAAAATCGTCCAAGTTTTTGTATTTCAACCATGTTTTTATATGCTTATTCTAAACCAATTCAAAAGTGTTCCATAGCGTTTTTGTAGATAAAGGTTTAAAGAATTCATATATGCCAGTAAAAAAAATATTGAAGTAAAATTAAGAAAGTTTTAAGTTCAATCAAAGTGAAGAAACAATCACTTTCAGTAACGAAAGGAAAACGTTTAACTTTAGGCCTACATAATAAGTAGTAAAAATTGTTGTAAATACTGTTTCACTGGCTAAACCTTGTACTTACTTCCTTACTGGCACACTATTTTTAACCTAAGCTCAAAACCACATTTGTTATTTCAACGAGCGAGGTCTACTGTTCACAGAACTACTAGTATATCTTTGGTAGGTTTTGTAAGTTATTTGACTAATGATGATAACATATTTTTAAAGTTCATACAACATGTGATGTTAGTTAGTTAATCAACATTATATTTTTGCTAAGGAAATTGTTTAAAATATCTATGTGATTCTATAGAGCTTTTAATTTTAATTGTGATATTTTTAAAACAATGTTTAATTTCAATTTAATTATCAGCTTGTTCTTATATTAGCCTAGAAACATTTTAAAACTTTACAATGTCGATTTATTGTTCTATAACATATATTTTAAAAATCGAAAGTTACTCAACTAAAAAATCCAATCAATGATCAGCACATTTTCCCCGTAAAGTAATGCTAAATAATTGTATGTAGCTTTGGTAGGTTTTGTAAGTTATGTGACAAATATTTCTAATATATTCATGAAGTTCATACAACAGGTGCGGATAGTCCAAATGATTTTTTTTTGCCAAGTGAATTGTTTAACATATACAGAAGAAGTATCTATTTGATTATATATAGATTGAATTTTAATTGTGATATATTTAAACAATGTTTGAGTTTAAATTGAACTACCAGTTAACTTTATGTTACAGTTTAGCCGAGAATAATTGTAAAACTTTACAACAGACTTAATAATTTTAAAACTAATGAAGCTGAAATATTCTGGTTTTAATGTTTCGATTTTGTAATTGGCTTGTATTAGTATATAAACATCACCTGCGAAGCCTGTGTAGATTTTATTTGTATACAAATGATGGTAAATGTCACAACATACCATTTAAAAATACTTTAATAATCATAAAACTAATACTAGTAAACTGTTTTATTGGGATTGATGATTAACTTGAGAATAAAATGTTAGACAATTGAATTTATTGTAAATTAAAGAAAAAGTGTTTAGAAAAAGCCAATTTTAGCGCATTGCACTTTCAGACAACTTTACGAGCATGCACTTTTAATCTGTCTCAATTTTATTTGTAAGTTTTGTTTTAACATCAAAGTTTTAATTTTATATTTTGAATTATTAGTATATTGTCACTTAAAACACTGGGTAAATCATTAATTTAAAGTAAAATGTTATATTACAATAGCCAAGTATTAACGTCTGCTTACGATACAAAGAAGACATTTTTGTGTTAGTAACATTGTCGTTAAAATACTACTTGACATATTTAATGTCATTATTTATTGTTATAATTTATAGTAATTTAACATTGCATTTTATTTAATATTAATATGTAAACAAATTTCAAGATTTTTGTAACAGTTTATTATTGGTCATTAATGTTTATCATATTTTAAAATCATAAATTCATAATATAACTGAAGTTAGAAAATATGGTTGTCACAGATTTTGTTGCAAAAAAAACAGCCGGTTTATTATTATGATTGAAATAGTTTTTGCAGAAAGCGGGTTTGAAGAACGGTTGTTATATTGTATAATTTCGACTACTACTTTATTTTTGGTAAAACTGTATTATAGACACTGATTTAAATAAAAACCCCGAACCACAAAACAAGGAATAAAAACTAGTGTTAAAACCCTCTCAGGATGATGACCATGTCATCGAAATGTACATAAGGGTAATGCACTAAACATAACTTACAATTTATTGTTTAGTTATTGTTTTTGTTCCTTGTTTTGTGGTTCTGGGTTTTTATTTAAATCAGTGTGATTTTGTCGCCACAGTCCTCTTTTATTTGTTTAATACTGTATTATAGATTCTAAAAACATGTGATAGAGCTTCTACTATAGATTGTAAGTTAAATATTTTAACAGATCACAGTACTTTATGTTTTTGAAATATGTTTTAAATTATTAGAGTATAACAATACAACATTTTATATTTAAAATAACAAAAATCACACACATTTAGTGCAATTATAAGTCTAAAGATCTTTTTTTAGTTAACTAAATAAAAAATAAAATAAAAATGTATTAAATAAATATTTGTTTCTATATCTAGCTACTAAACAAATAAATGACTGCTTAGCAGCGATTTCCTACTGTAATTTGAACACAACTAGAGCTGGGTGTCTATCATTATACTGACAAAAACCCAGCTGGATTGAGACTGGCAGCAATCTGGGGGCATCTAATTATAATTAAAACTTTCCAAACCGAACTGGGCATAAGAAACGACATAGTGTTGACGTCCCTGTGGTGTTTTTTACATAAAACTAAGAAAAATCCAATGTGAAAATATGTGGACTACATTTATCCTAAAATCGTGTATATAATGTACAATTTCGTAGCAAAGGAAATACATTAGCTATTTCTTGTAGTTTATTACAGAATACGTATAAGTTGCAGAACAGATGAAAAAAATGTTTGACAGAACAACATTAAATATACTTTGTGTAAATTAGAAACAGGTCGGGGTATTTTCACATTTTGTTTGCTATGCAATCACACTTTTGAATGTTATGGTTTCATTGAAATGAAACAGAACTGTAATTGTTGTATAGTAGTTAATTACGTAACTATCATTGTTTTTTTTATTTTTTTTTTAGTGAAATTACAAAGATGTATTATTACAACGAGAAAATGAATTTTTAACGAAAGAAGAGAAACATTGTGACAACCAATGTGAAATTTTACTATTGTTATTTTCAACAGAAAGGTAATGATGAGAAGGGTTGAGATATACTGTAAAGGGAGACATTACTTTTCGTTTTGAACCTCGCTTCTTTGTTAAAGTTCACGTTTGTTTTTCGTTTTATCAAATACACTAACATCAATTTTACAGAATAAATGAGTTGCGAATTTAATTTACACATTCTAATATTGACGGATTGTTCAGTTATTCTTATGTCTTTGTATTTCACATGAATTTGTCTTTTCCTGTGGTTTAGCCTAGTTACAAAATGTAAATACAGTATATTGTAATATTAGATTTCAATACATTTTGTTTAGTTGTATCACATTAAATTATTTCTTATTATCTAAATGGAAAGCATACAATTCACGCCAGTTAAATTTAAATAATAAATACCATTTAAGGATTTTATGCTATAAATACAAATTTAATTTATTTTGATAATTTTTTTTTAAATTGCTATGAATATAATTAATGTTTTGAATAAGAAGTAAACATGAACTGTTATTACATAAATTTTATTAATTGTTTAATTGTTTATGTCTTCATTGAAGACATAGGTTATTATAAGTTAAAATCTTACCCATCCGAGATAACTGGATACTGCAAATCTTGATTTATATATAATATTTTTTAATTTAAATTGTATAAACATTTTTTGAGAATAAAATATTCCAAAGCATTAATGGTATTAGTATAAATTTATATAACATATTGTTGGAATTTGATGCGCATAAACATCACAATTCACTTCAATAATTTCTACCTACGGATTATTTACAAACCAGTAAAACATTGATGGAGCCTATGCACTGTTTAATCGTTTCCTTTAAATTATTTCTCTTTTGTTGACTTTTTTAATATTTAACCGCCATGTACTTGCTTTTTTCTGACACAATACAAATATATTGAATCTATTTACTTTGTGTTGCTAAAGGGAGTTTTTAAATTATTTGACATCATTATTATTGTATACGGCAAAGCAAAGCTAACCAAAATTTCATGTATTGTATTTAAATTTAATCCATATAATATTCCAAATTCAAACACAACAATGACGATATTGTATGATATAACTTACTTTCAGAGTTACTAATAATAGCTGAAACTCTGATAAAACAAACTAAATTAATTAAAACTAGAACGACGTATTTTATATAAAGTTAAAATGAGCTTTTGACGTTTAATTAAATAAAGCATTAAAGATTTCCCGTCGCTAATAGCAAATCTAAAGCGTTGTTCGGCAGATTTTCATCAACAGAATTAGTTTTTGTTGTAACATTATTATACAATTATGTCAATTCGATTGGTTTGTTTTATAGAATTATTTAAGTTAAGAAATATTGTTATTACCTATACCCACGAGTATGCAAAATATCCACTATTTAGCACTTCAATAACGAAACAGTTATGCAACTTGTATAATTAAAATAAATCAAATCCAAAAAGTTATGTATTAATATCTGCCCGAATTTTCAAACAAGAGCAACAGATGTCAGAAGATAAAGTTATTCTGAAACAAGAAAATTTAACTAGTAGTTCTGTGAACAATAGTCCTCGCTCGTTGAAATAACAAATGTGGTTCTGAGCTTAGGTTAAAAATAGTGTGCCAGTAAGGAAGTAAGCAGAAGGCCTAGCCAGTGAAACATTATTTTGTAAATCCCGCGATTCCGGGGTTTCTAGTTATCGCTTTTTTCTTTTCTTGTGCTTTAACTGCTTAAATATTTTCTTTTAGTGGCATTGTGTTTTATTTAGGTTAATAATGCGTAAGATAGCTAAAAATATTAAGTTTTAGAGGGACAACATAGAATTAAATATTTACATACTTAAATAACTAAAACTTAACAATGTATTTACAGTTCCATAACTTCCATATCATATTCCAATATTAGAAATAATGAAAACAACCGATGTTAAAACGTCGTGATAGTGATCTCAACTTTATTCTCAACCCACTTACCAACCCTTCCCACGGTGTCCAACGGTCATTTTTTGTATGTCCTTTATCGCCGAGAGTTTTCTTTTGTTTCATCTCATTTTGTAATTCAAGAAAAGCTAAGTCAAATACTTTTATGAAATTTACAATGATAATATACAGGTATATAGTTCAATTCTTTGATTTATCCTCTACAATTTCTAATAATAATATGTAGTTTTTGGGCAAAGGATATATTCCTAAATTACTATTCAAAACAAGCTTAGTTTGGTTAGCAGTCTTGTAGTAGGAACATAAAAACTAGTGTTTTCAAAATAAGAAATTTGAAATTAATAAATATTTTTATACAGTTCTATTTAAATTACGATACATTTTTACATTTATGAAAAACATTACAAACATTTTTTACTACTTTTTATGTAGGCCTAAAGTTGAACTTTTTCCTTTCGTTACCGAACATGCTTGTTTCTTGAGCTAATAACTTTGATAATATTACTTCAATAATTTTTTTACTGGAATATATGAATTCTTTGAACCTTTATCTACAAAAAAGCTGTGGAACACTTTTGAACTGGTTTAGAATAAACGTAGAAAAACATGGTTAAAATACAAAAACTTAACTTTAAAAAATTTGAAACTTAACTTTAACTTTACGGCCATTTTGTGAGCTTACCGTTAGAAATATGGAAAAAATCAAGAAAACAATTTTGTTGAAAATCTAATTTGCAACTCGGAAAATCTTATTTGTTTTTAAATTCGACCTAAGGTTAAGCCACAAACTGGCTTTGGAAAAAAGTTCACACTGAGAGAAACGGTCCAGCCGCCATTTTTATTTTATTTAAGGGGTTAAAAATTAAAAATGGAAAAAACCGTATATATACATGGCTCGGCCTAGAAATAAGGATCACTCTTGTAAAAACCCATCAAAATCGGTCAAGGCGTTTGGCCGTAATCGTGAGACAGACAGACACACAGACATACAGACACAGAGACACACATACAGACGAAATTTCGAACGGTCGAGTTAAAACGGAGACCTCGATTCGCTCGGTCAATTAAGAAGATGTAAAACTAGTATCTTGATATTTTTAGCTATAAATCAAATAACTTTAATAAATGTTACTACTAGTAGTTCTGTGAACAGTAGACCTCGTTGAAATAACAAATGTGGTTTTGAGCTTAGGTTAAAAATAGTGTGCCAGTAAGGAAGTAAGCACAAGGTTTAGCCAGTGAAACATTATTTTGCAATTCCCGCGATTCCGGGATTTCTAGTCCTTATTTTTTTCTTTTCTTGAGCTTTAACTGCTAAAGATTTTCTTTTAGAGTTATTGCATTTTATTTAGGTTAATAATGCGTAAGATAGCTAAAAATATCGCGTTATAGAGAGGCAACATATAATTAAATATTTACATACTTAAATAACTAAAACTTAACAATGCATTTACAGTTCCAATATTAGAAATAATGAAAACAAACGATGTTAAAACGTCGTGATAGTAATCTCAACCCATGTAGCAACACTTCCCAAGGTGTCCAATGGTCATTTTTTGTAAGTCCTTTATCGCCGAGAGGGTTTCATTTATTTCACCTCATTTTGTCAAATAATTTTATGAAATTTACAATGATAATTTACAAGTATACAGTTTAATTCTTTGATTTATTCTCTACACTTTCTTATCATCTACACATTCTAATTATTATATGTCATTTCTGGGCAAATAATATATTCCTAAATTACCATTCAAAACAGGCCTAGTTTTGTTGGCAGTCTTGTAGTAAAAACATACAAACTGGTGTTTTAAAAATAAGAAATTTGAAATTGATAAATATTTGTATACAATTCTATTTAGAACTAAATTACGAAACTTTTTTACATTTATGAAAAAAATTACAATATTTTTTACTACTTTTTATGTTGGCCTAAAGTTAAACATTTTCCTTTCGTTGCTGAACGTGATTGTTTCTTGAGCCAATAACTTTCTTAATTTTACTTCAATAATTTTTTTACTGGCATATATGAATTATTTAAACCTTTATCTACAAAAAAGCTATGGAACACGTTTAAATTGGTTTAGAATAAACGTATAAAAACATGGTTGAAATACAAAAACTTGGACGATTTTTAACAAATTTTAAGTTTACGGCCATTTTGTGAGCTTACCGTTAGAGATGCGGAAAAAATCAAGAATACAATTTAGTTTAAAATATAATTTGCTTTTATTTTTAGCAAAATGTTATTAGTTTTTAAATTCGACTTACGGTTAAGACACAAACTGGCATTGGAAAAAAGCTTACACTGAGAGAAACGGTCCGGACGCCATTTTAATTTTATTTAAGGGGTTGAAAATGAAAAATAGAAAAAAAACGTATATATACATGGCTCGGCCTAGGAATAAGGAACATTCATGCAAAAAATCATCAAAATCGGTCAAGGCGTTTGGCGCAATCGTGAGACAGACACACAGATGAAATGCCGAACGATCCAGTTAAAACGGAGACCTCGCTCTCGCTCGGTCAAAAATAGTACACTTTGTTTTCTCACAAGGTGTATTAATAACTTCACTCCTATTGACATAATGAAATAAAAAATGACACATGCATATTAGTACAGTAATTACAAATCTGGGCTGTGAAATAAGAATGCACAACAAATATAATAATTTATCCATACCACAAATAATAGTCTTCATACTAGCTATTTTCGTAAACGTTCATTTATCGTAGGGTTTTAGCAGATATAGCTCCTGTAAGAAAAGACGCAAATAAAGCAAGACAGTGCTTATAAGTTGTTTACAAAACACGACAATATTTTATCACCCGAAAATATTTGAGCTAAAATGTGTATCATTGCGCCTCTGCACATGTCAACCAAACTGTGGAAATTCTGTGTAAATATCAAACAAATTTTCTAAATTAAGACCAAAAGTTTGACTAGTCTATCCTCCATGTGTTTTTATATTAAAGAATAACATATTCATAAACATAAATTTTTACAACCTAAGTTAATATATTAGTTAAATTTCTACAGTGTTCTCAAGATTAAGTCATCACTTAGTACTGACAGCTATAAGACTTAGAAAGTTTACGTTTTACTCTCAACATGCTTGGTTGATAAATGAAAAAAAAACTTTTAAAAATATTATGCAGGCACTAATAATGTAGCCTTTAAGTGATACATGTTTAATACTATTTAATAATTAGTTCGTACTAAATAAATACTTTCTGATTATTGTTTCAATTCTTTTTCAGTCAGCTGAAAATGTTAAGTCTTGTTAGGTTACAAATGGCTGATTTATTATGCACGCTGCATTTCCAAATATTTAAAATAGTAATTTTTTTATGAACAAACCTATTTATATACAGTTAATTTTCTAAATTGGATTTACTTAATTACTAATTACTTGTAATTGATCTGTTTTATTAAAAAACATACATTTTACTAATTTATTTTTAAGAGAATAATTTTTTTAGGATTTTACATAATTATTTAAGTCGCATACATAAATTTTAATTAATTTAATAATGAAATTGGTACATTAATTGTATGCGACTATGCTGCAGTAAAAAATGATTTATTACTAGTTAGTTAATGTATTTTTATTTTGTTCTTTATCTTGTAATACATTTGGAAATCACTAAAACGTAGTTAGTCCTTCTTGTATGTCTCGGAAGAAAGTGAAAATTGGAAGTTTGGAGTGTTTAAATGTGATTACGTTATAGTTGACCTATGATAAAAGACTACTACTTAATTACAAACCGGATTAGATTTTAAGCTACTCCTTCTTAACGCTCGCGGCATTTTGTGGTGAATCTTGATAGATTGTATATAGAGAGACACTTTGCAATCTGCCAAGCTATGAAACGCTTTAATCGTTACAAAACACTTAAGTAATTGCATTTGAGGTCTTTAGAATTATTACCAAATCAACATGAAACAAACATCTTGACTAACAGTAAGCCAACGATAATGTTGCATTTCGTATTAAGCTATTAATTTGTTCGTTTATAGAGAAGAAAAGCCAAGCTGTACAAATTAATTGAAGAACATAACATACGATTAAGGTTTTTGTAAGTTGCAAGTAGAACTTGTATAAAATACATTGAAAAACGGGTAGTAGGAGCGGAACTTAAAGACGGTTTAAATGCAACATTTTACTACATACATTGAATACATTTAGTGTTATACTATAATATTGAAACTAAGTTCTTAATACTCCCCCCCCCCCTGTTTTGGTTACCGAGACTGATAAACTGACACAATAGGGAGGCGCACTGACTAAATCAATTTAAATTTAAAAAAAAAACACTTATTTCGCAGGTTCATCTGTTAATCTGGTAGACTGGAAATCAAGAGTTGGAGTAAAAAAAAATTGCAATGATTTTTTTCGTAGACATCAAAATGGTTTTAGAAAACACTTTAATACAATACACTTAAAGTTATTTAATATAATTATTTTGTTTAAAGTTTATTGTTTATATGAACGTTCTTAAATGATAACTTCCAGGTAAAGAAATATTACAGTCAATATATTTCTGCTGTGATTTAACTCTTACCTAAAACACGTTTTTTGCATTTTCGTATTACATACTTAGTTTGGTATTACATTAAACAAGTTGGATAAAATCTTCAACATATTTAATATTTATTACATAGAGATTTAATTATTAAGTATGTAATGATATACTAGGATATATACTGACTATAATATGAATGGGAGGTGTCGAAAATATTTTAATATAAATGAATTTAATATAATCCACCACCAAAGGGTTAAACGTTTACCTAATGCCAGTTAGATTTGCCTGTTGCACTGATAATGTTTTATGTAATTTTCAGTACGTATCAAATATTAGTTTAGTTGATGGTCTAAATATCACAATTGCTTTAGAAAAAACAATTACGATAATTGCACTTGTAGAAAATAATTAATTTAACAATTTTGATAAAAAATAAGTCCTAATCAGTATCGAACTTTCGTATCTCAGACGTTATGTCACGAGGCTTCTTTGTATAATATAAGAAATTAAAATTCGATTTAAAATATTGTTTTTAATTTATCGGAATCTTTAATTAATTTAATGTAATTTCAATAAAAATTTCAAAATTAATACGAAAAATTTAATTTAATAATAATAGATATCGATACTTAAACATATTATTTTCTTTAAATAGCATAATGGGATTTGGGTATTATGAAGACTTTTCATAATACTAGCGGAGTTAGTAATGCGAGGTTCTCTGTTTAAAATACTGTACACCTCTTTGACAAAACTTAAAAGTTTCATAAACATTGTTGATTATATAAATAGTATTGATCAGTGTTTGGAAAGGCTTAGAAATCCAGTGAAACCCAGGAAAAATATAAAATACTTCTATTTTCACGTTGGTCTTCCTAATTGCAGATGTACTGTTTCTGGTAGCTTTGCAGTTTCGTACCTTCTCATTGGCTAAGATCCTGTTAAACATGGTACACGTAAATCCTCTGAAAAACATTAAACATGTAATCACAGGACTTTTTGAAGTGAGTGGTGAGATGAATAGTTACTTTTCAAGTGGCATTGCTTTCCTTAGTGTACTTGTGGCATTGCTTTCCTTAGTGTACTTGTGGTATTGCTTTATCCATATTTCTGTTAAGTAAATAAACGAATCGCAAACGAGAACTTATTTTTCGCATTGTTGTGTGTAACAGTCAACATTGCCTTAAGCTTATTTATAGGGTTTCTGTATTGTTCGAAACTGGAAACAGAATTTTCTGTCTTGAGGAATACTGTAATCAACAGAATGAACTACTCAAGAAACCAAAATACTACACAGGTCTTTCTCCATTCCTGCTTAAAAATGATTCATCAAGACAGTCAAATGTCATGCTGCCTCTGTGACATTAAGTTGGGCTTAATTGGCATATTGTTTGACCTGACTGTAACTATTACTTTTGCAGCTGTGGAATCAAAGTGAAACCTCCGTATCACGGACTTCACTGAAGAAGATGAATGCATATTAAAAGTCATAAAACTGGTCAGTATAAACGGATTAAGTAATTATTTATTTTAAAACTTCCAATGTATCTTAAATAATAAAATAAGTGAATAAATGTATGTCAAACTGTTCCTGGTTAAGTATTATTTCTTAGTTTTAATAGTTTTGGTGCTGTGGAAAAGAATTAAATTCGAGTTCAGTTCATCGAAGAAGATATATCACAATTATTAACTTGAGCCAAGAGCAAACACAATAAATTGATAAACACAACCCTATTTCAGTCTCTAAGGTAATATTATAATAACTATGGTCCAGAATAATTCAAATACCCGATGTGTACCAACTATTACCTACATTAAAGTATTTAATTTAAGTAAATGTAGGCCTTAAATTATTCAGTTTATTTTATATATTAAAGGAGTTTGGACCAACGCCTTGTTCGATTTTCTTTAAATTTGGCATACATGTTCTTTGAAGTCTTGAGTTTTTAGGTTTTTTTCAAAATATAACACTTTTCATATTATTCTACACCAAGCGAGTGAGTCAGGTTGTTCTTATTTCACATTTTAGATTGATGGATAGTGTCTATGCCAAGTTCTAATGACTCTTGGTTTGATAACATTAATCAATAACATCGTTTTTTACTGTTTTAAATATGTTCTATATTAATATGTTTCATTATCTTATTGGGTTTACATTTTGCTTTCTGTTAATCTACAAATAAATATTTTAAAAAAACTTGTAAAGTAATACGACTAAATGAAATGTTAAACGAATTGTAATAAAGAGTAAACAATTTTTCAACATGAGTTATAAAATTGTAAACTGTAAAAGTTCTTAAACAAAAGTAACATACAATCATAACCAAATACTATGAACCAAATGAAACTTATTTATGGTTTACTTAAAAATTTAGTTTTTTCCAAATTGTAAACTTAAACAAGAAATAAATGTAATAGGTACAACATAGTATATTTCGAACCGCTTGTACAAATAAGTTTAAACGCTAAAATAGTGAAATCGTAAAAAATCACTTCAGCGCTTCGTTTTATAAGTAGGTAATAAATTTTATATCAACAATTTGGCATTTCGTTCCATCAGAAACCTTTTATTACTCAGTCACAGACAAATAATTGTATATATATATATTTACTTGAATATTTCATGACGGCATTTAAAACGACTTGTATAATAATGTTTAACCGAGCCATAAACAACTATTGTCTCAAAACCGTTCCTGTATAGGTCCGAAATGAAGTCTCAATTACCAGATTAACAGGAAAATGTTATATTTTTCCAAAATTCTTGATAAAAGTTAAAAATTAAATTTAAAAAAAATTCCAATTTTTACTGTTACATTTTGGTAAATTCAAACAGTTACTTTTAGACGTTGATAAAAGTAGGTTAGCACGTTTTGGTGACTCGATGATAATGGCTCAGTGGTAATGAAAATTCGTGGATAACACACATTTTTACCAAAACAGTTCAGTAATCTCCGATATTTGATATTTCTTAAAAATATGTCAGATTAGTTAAAGGCCTCTTAAAGAACCTCAATGATGATTTAAGAACTCTCAAAGATAAAATCTCTAAACATTTAAAATTATTGAACTTTATCGAAACTGTGTGTGGAGTTTACAAGTAAATCCCCAATTTTACTACCAGTTGGATTTTTGAATTACAAGTACAAAACGTAAAAGATAGTTTTTAGAACATAAGAAAATCGCGACACAAATATAAATATATATCATTGAGATTTGATTTGAGATGTGTTATAAAAATATTATCATTATTATTTAATCCCATATTGAGAGTACAAAACGGAAATCACTTACTATTTATTTTAACTTAAACGCTTATTTATTATTTATGTGCTTTAAAAATAAATATAATGAAAGTATACAATTTAAACTTGGGATTGAATTATTCCTCTATTCAATTGTTTTTTCGCAGTAAGTTTTTCTAAAAAGTATAATTAATATAAATATTACACCATTACAATAAATGTGTTTAATTAAGTAAAGGAATTAATTTAGTAACATTAAACAAATGTTTATTGAAAAGAGAGAAACGACGTGACAACAAAAAGGAATGGTTCACTATTGTTACGTCCAAAAGAAAGTAATTGTGAAGGGGTTGAGATTGATTGTAATGTGGACATTACGTTTTCATTTCCTGAATCCATTGTTGTATAGTATACATACTGGTAATTCATTTCACATGTGATAGGAATATGTTGAAACAGCGTACTTGTGTGGATAGGAAACTTATTTTTGTGCAAATTCGTTGTAATAAAATTGTCTTTTCGTTTAGAAAATATAAAACTTTATCTAAATGAAAAAAATAAAATATAAATTTTACAAATACATTATTTTGATTATTTTGGTAATAATGTTATTAGAATCCTCTACAATAAATACAAACCTCACATGCGTATAATGTAAAGACATGAGCATTTAACAAGTATAACTAGTTACTTATTCTTAAGCTAATATAATTAACATTGTTAATTTAATTTGTAACTAAGTTTTATTTACTGCTAATCCAATGATTTACAAAATTAATAATTTGTGTACCATTTCAACTAAATTTTAAAGTACATGTTTAAAATTCATTTTTAATTTAAATAGTTATTTTTGAATAGCGGTTAGATAAAACACTAATTCCTAACTATCTGGACAAAGGGATTTTATAGTGTTTTAATTATAGTAATAAGCTAGTGAAATACCATATAGGCCTTCATTTTATGAGAGATTAAAAGAAATTTTGATCTTTAATGCAGCAAATGTTTATAAATAAAACAGCTGCAGATAATGAATTAATGATTACATAAAAAAATAACTTTGAAAAAAGGGGCTTCATGAAACAATTGGTTCTGTCGAGAACGAAGGCTAACAAAAATCAAACTAGGCGAACAAATGATTTTTAATTAAAACGATTCAATTTTTTAAACTCCGCAAAACATTTCAATTCCATAAAAGTTAAAATAATTGTGTCAGAAATCTCGCTCTGTTACTTTTTGGTCAATCATAACAGGGGTAATCTGAAATATAAATTACCCACAAAAGCAACAGTATCAGGTAACCCCTATTCAAGTATCAACTATTCAGGAAATTTTCACAGCTTCAAAAAAGGAAAGAGTGACTTTTTCCGTAGGAAGCATCCTTTTAGGATTTTCGGGCCAAAAACTGAAATCAGTGGGAAAATTTCGAGGTTTTTCGAGCACCACGAAGTTAGCACACAAGTCTTTCGAAGCTGCAAACTTGGTTTTACACTACTGGTAGGTACCCTAACAACATACCAAAAAATCAGAAACATGCGAATTTATCCGATGTTTGCCCTTTTTTTTTTGTCTACCGTCAGTGGTCTATTTGTATATGGACGTGCCATCTAGACATAACCCTAACTTTACCAAACAGATCGAACCATGACAAAAGGACAATGGACCAGGACTTGATGGATAGTGACGTAATTTTAGACTAATATTTTCAAGACGGCAATCAATAGAGTAACGGTGAAGATAATGACAGTGAAGTTTTACCTTATGTTTTATTTTTCTCGTTCGGCGGTAGTTCATTTACGTTCATAATGTAAGTTAATGTTGTATAGTTATTATCTTATGCCTATTTATTGTAAATAGCTATTGGGTCTACTTAATCGTTATTTGTAAGTAAACACATACAGCCCGTAACAGGTTAATAACATCCATATACCATATAAAAATGATTATAACAAACTAGAATGTATGAATGTTACAATTAAAAATACGGCAAAATTTACGTTTATTTCCTAAAACAATAGCATACATTCGGTTTCTAAATAAACCCTGATCGAAATATTGTAAGAAACATCGATACAAATTCTCTTAACACATCGACCTAGAAAAATGTACTATTTACAAAGAATAAATCATAAACCACAAAGAAAGGACATATAAATATACGAACTAGGGACTATCAGAGAAAACTGTACAAACTCAAAATAAAATCGAGAAACAAATATCATAAAATACAGAAAGCTTTAGTAAATTCAAACAATTGAAATTAGGGCACGAAACCACATTATCAAGCAAAAGATAACTTTAACACAAACTAAAAGACCAAGAAAATCTGCTATTTTTGATTTCTCCAGGTCGATCCTGATCCTCAAAGGAACAACAGAAATAATTTATATCTTATAATATTAAAGATTTACGGACACATAAATTAAAGTTCTCATACCATGGATATGTTCATTATTTTAATTTGCAATCAATATTTAAACAATTACAATTTTAGAATCTTGTAATAAAGATGTGAAAAGTTTTTTTTAAGTTATGCAGATATTCGAATTTTGAATTTCTATATAAAACTGGTTTTTAAATAACTAAATTCCTCAAGGCTCATTTCTATTAAAAGCATTTTATAATTACTTCAAATGATTACTAATTAATATAATGAATATAAAGGGAAAACATGATTTATTTGTTGATTGAAATTCTAATTGCCAACAATTCTTGATTGATATTTGGACTAGAGTATACAGTAAAAACATAAATATATTTAACTATTGATGTTTATATTGACTGATTAAAAAAACAGTGTATGTAATAAATAGAAAATGGATTTTAGATTTGAGTGCTTTTCGTTTGTTAGCTTTGAGATTTAATTGACTGTACACTGAACATATGTTCGTTAAACCTACAACAAATTGTGTACCGAATGGTAAATGTCTAACAGCAAACGTAAATGTAATAAACGGTATCAGTTAACTGACACAAACTTTCTCCCAACTTACTGTGGTCAAAATAATATTGTTTTCAATCATTTTATTTATTACTTTTTAGAACAAAACAAAAAAAAAATATTCTAACTACGTCAATCGTATAAAAAAATTATTGTCCTATGCGGGATTCGATCGCGCGACCTTTGAATTACTGGCCGTGATCGCTACCATGGTGCTACCCCGTGCGGCCGCCGCCGCGATGCTAGATTGACAACATAAACTTCTTTATTTTTAAACATTTCCCCATAATTATAAAACGCCGAAGTTTTGATAAAAGCGGGTGGTGTCATTTTGTTTGGCATTTTAAGCACTATAAATACTGAAAATTTGATCAAAATCGTTAGAGCCGTTTTTGAGAAATTTGCATTTTTGTAGATTTTTATGGGTTTTTAGGGGTAAATTACCCTTAAAAATTAAAAATTCCAAAAAATGAAAAAAAACGCCTAGAGATATTAGGGTTTAGTACCTACATACCAAATTTCATGAAAATCGGACCAATAGTGTCCTCTCTGGTCCTGTATACATACTGACAGACTGACAGACAGACACCACTCTAAAAACACTTTTTTGGGTTCAGGGAGCACCAAAACAAAATATTCCACTAAAAATATTTTTGGGTTCAGGGAGCACCAACACAGATAATTGCACTAAATAATTTTTTGGGGTTCTGGGAGCACCAAAACAGATAATTCAACTGAAAATTCAAATTCGAACATTTTTACGAAAACAATACTTTCTCCATATACTACGTATAGGGTGGAGAAAGTAAAAATGATTTTGTATCTATTATTTACTTTTACTTCATACACCATATAAGTCAGTTTAAAATTATATATTGTCTTGTACGTTTTTAAAGAAATGAGATAGCTAGCAAATAAATTTAGATTTAGAAAACTATGGTAAGCAATTATTCTAGTATATTTTGAATGGTTATAAAATATATTGATTATCAAACGTAAAATTATATTTAATAACGAACTCCTCTACGTAGAAAATAATACAAATGAACTCTATTCTAAACACACAAGTTAGACTTGGTTTGTGATGATAAATATTATAAAGGTCTATATTCGACATTTATATTTATTTTTCCTTTTAAGGTTCATTAAAAAATCCACATCAAATTAAGCTGTATTGATTATAATAAGTTAAGTATGTAGTACATTTCTTTTTAACTAAAACGATTTAGTAGTTCATCAACAAATAGTATTTTTAAATAATTTTAATATACAAAAATATATAATACTAATATTGTTTTAATGTTTAATATTGCAATGGTTTTACTTTAATAAATACTCACATAAAATAGGTGAACTTCGATAGTATAAGAACGCAGGATTTATTTACGAGGCAAACAAAAATATACTTGAAATCAATTTTTTTCTAAAGAATATCGATACCTTTATATAATAAAGCTACAAGGAAAAATACTAAAAAACGAGATTTAAATCGAACATTTCGATTTAAAATTCGAAGAACTAAGTTTAATTCAATATACGGACTGAATATACCGAGGGCATTTATATGACATTTACTAAATATTAAATTTGGTATATTCTTCCATTTGATATTTAAAAAATTACTATAATTTATTACTATAACAAATATAAGAACTCGATCACAATACTGCAACTTCCATTTAGGTGAACGGTTCAAACGACTTTAAACAAAAAATAAACTAGTGTTTGTACTTAAAAAGGTACATTAATTTAAGGTAATAATAACTTAATTATACACTGTAAGTCTCTATTCAAAACCATTATAATAAGCATAATATGGAATATGTTTAAACTTTTTTTATTGTTACAAAATTACCTAAGAATCTAATTATATAAAACTAAGACAGTTTAGTATCGCAAGGGAAAACTTAAAGCCCTTACTTACTGAAGCGTTACATAGATATCTCTCTACCTTATTTAAATAATGTATTCCAGATCATTAAAAATAATGGATATTTTCTAAGTTTGTATGATGATGTCATTTTTTCTTCAGTATAAATACCTTTATACGATTAGTTTTGTAACAGTATTAATGTTATGTGTTTATTTTAATTAATGATAATATTTGATTACTATGTATATTTCCTTTTGTTACCTTACAAGACTCAATTAATAGTTTAAAAAGCTACTTAAAGATTTTCTAGGTTGGTTGATGCATTTTAGTTTATAAATCTATACAATTGTTATTATATTTTAAAATTTATTTTCATTTTATTGTGATTTTGGAAAACTTTATTTACAATAAAAACGTACATCATATAAAAACTTGTATAACAAAATAATATAATTTTTTGCACAGTTTTATGCATTCCTTTTCTAAATTTAATGTTATTATATTAAACGTATACATTTCCCTATGAAACTAGTAGTTGATATTATTTCACATAGTTTTAAATAGGATATATAACAATTAGGCATAATTTCAATATGTTTAATCTATTGTGCCTACTATTTATGAAATATTTGAAGGACTATTTATTCAAATTCGTGAAGATGGCTGAAAAGCAAATACAGATTACTTCGACAGCCTTGCAAACAAGTTTATATTAGTTTTAGTTTTAATTGGATTTTTGTCTTTTATCACTTCAATTCTCTTGTTTCAAGTTCTTTAATGGGGTATAGAAACTTTTAAAATTGAATTGGATATTATATGTTAAAGCACACAAAATACATTGGGTTGGTGAACCAATCTAGGTAAAAACCTATTATTTTAACCATTATTTTAAATCTATTATCCGTTTTACTTTGACAATGTATTTGCAATAGTTATCAAATAAAACAATATTAATTCTGTTTTAGTATATTATAAAGTAAAATTTAAACAAAACCAAAGACAATTCCTAAAAATAACTAAAATAATATTTTATTTCTTATTCCAACTTAAATTACGCTACAAATATTTCCGTTTGTAAGAAAAACAAACAACCCTCAACAATGTGATTATAAACAATGTTGCTCACGATTTTTCAAGAGTTTAAATATTGTACTATAATATTAAAACTTTAACAGTATTAAACAGTATTTAATATTAAACAGTACATATATAAAAGTATTTCAATAAATTATCTAACATAAATGGCTACAGTTTTTATTAATTCATTTCATAATTTTCAACAAATGTTTTTGTAAACTTTACAATATTACAACCGTAAAACGCCAATATTAACTATAAAACCATTTTTTTATTGACAGAATCCAACATTATTTTAAAATGCTACACCAGGTGAAGATAACCGATCAGGTTTTTCGCCTTAAAAAACATATTTTACGTTCTCGTACCAATCTGTTTTGGAAGTAATTGCGTTATTTTAATTTAGTAGTGTTTAAAGCAAGTCATCAAACACCAGTAACTAAATTAAATCCTACCCAATTGTGTTGGAGGTTTAAACTGTAGAAGACATCATAATTAATCACTGTGACTCAAAGCTATTATTATTTCTTAACGTAGAAATAGTAGGCAGGTATTTTAAATATTAAAATGACATATTGAAAATAATTAAATGTTTTAATAAGAAGGATTAATTTTAAAATTATATATTTAAGTAAAAAAAAATAAACTAACAATATTTAAATTCTAAAGGATGGATGACAACATTTAAACAAGAAAACACTTTATAAATAATAATGTATTATACATCTAATACATTTTGACCAGCCGTAAGGAAAACCGCACTTTTAGAAATCATTTTAAATATGAAATTTGTAAATTATTCGATAATACCAGAAATGAAAAATGAGTCAAGTGAATATTCTATACATAAATTAATATATTAAAATACTTATATTAATTATTTAAGACTTATATTGGAAATAGCACCTTGGTAATGTAGTATTTTATCACCTCTCCTAGATAAGGATAATTACTTCTATTTTTAATTACAAAAATAATTTTTTTTTGTATGTGCTTGCATCTACAAAGGCGTTATATTAACCATTCGTATGTTCAGAGTTAACATGTAATTTAGTTTATTAAAGAGAAGAAGTTACTTTGGGAAATCACATAAATGGCAGCTGTGCTGTACCGCTAGTTGACCTGTCAGATTGCCATGACACTCTCCGCCATGACACCGTTCTCTGTAAGGTGCTTGTACATAGCACCTTATATAGATAAGAGTACCCCACCTGCGTCTAGCGCCCGCCTGGCCGCCCCAGTCATGGCCCTGAAGATGAATTAATTAATACTGCAGCTCTAAAAATTCGCGGAAGTCCTGAACTTCCAATTACAGGTTTAAATCAGGAGGATCAATTATGGCATACCAAACAGATGTAACCACACAACAGATGGTATTGATAAAATCATATAGGATGGCGCGTAGGGCGGGTAGTGCGAGTGAGACAGAGTACCTATCCCACTCCTAAGTAAACTTCCCCTCCTAAATTTAGGCGGGGCATTGTACAGTCAACCCTAGTTATGTTGGCTTATTTACTTTATGATATCGAGACATTTTAAATAAAACATGTACTAAACACGCTTAAAATACGATTTAAATTAAAGGCTAATTTATTACTTATAAAGTAGTTTATTATAAATTTACTATAGATATAAGTAAATAGAAAAATAGTATATGTACATTACATTAAATAATTTACTGTCCAACTCTTCAAGTAGTTTCTTATAAATTTAGTATAGATATAAAAAAAGGAAAGAAACAAGATATTTACATTACATTAAATAATTAACTGTCCCGCTCTTCAATTCAGTTAATTATTATAAATTAACTATAGATATAAGAAAAAGAAAAAACAATATGTTTACATTAGGCTATTACCTGATAATATTGGTTGCGCTTATTTGCAAGCGATTTGTGGACCAACCAAACATCTGACTAAAAATGTTAGAAATAAAATATGTAGATCAACTAGTTTTCTACAACTTTGCCGCTGGAAGTTTCTTTCTACCCTAAAAATAAAAAACGTTTACGCTTTACTACTTTTTCATGTACCGATTTAAAAAATCGAAGTATTTGTTATTGTATAAATTCCGAACATTTACTAAACTGGAAGATATTTACACTGTTAGTTGCAACATATCACGCAGATTACAAATATATAAAATTTGTCCTATTTAAATAATCCTAGTACTGTGCAGAAGCTTGTAATTAAAAGCGCGTCCAATGCTAAAAATTGCTCGGCGGCCCTCTAATCGATGGATTTGACACAGACTGTATTTTTCTTACAAAACGATAAAGACTGGTGTTGGAGGGAGAAGGGCATTACTGCTTCTGCGCAAACCACGCGCCATCCTAAATGCTACTACAGTACCTATAACAAATTAGGTACTACACAAGTATATTCTTTTTATGTATTATAACCCCTTAAACATACACCTTGGGTGTTAAGATACAAATCGGTAAAATTATAAAATCTAAGTACACAAATGCGATAGTAAAAAGATAATGTAAATATCATTTAAATGTCCACATTACTTAATATACTTTGTCAGATACAAACTTTCTTAATATTTTAAGTATTTGTCAAGATTTCCTTTGGTTAGTCAACACAAATATTTTTATTTTGAGGTAAATAACAGTTTGATTTAAAAATTTTAACATCTACAGAAATGAATTTAAGGATTTTAAATTAAAAATATCCAGTCAAATTCAATAGCATTTGGCCAAACATTGAGTCAATTAGTTTTATGCAAAAAGCTTTAAGAATTGCATATCTTAAACATCTTTGATAGTTTCAAATTTGTTTGTTGATGAGAGATTTATGATATTGAAAGTGTTACATACAAAAAAATGGTTACCTATAATTATTTTACACACAGTAAGTATATTGTAGTAACTATTTTTTATAATACGTACTATTAAATCTTATTTAAAGTAAGTATTTAAGTATAGTCAGTTGAAAATAATAGTTTGCTGGAATTTTAGTTGTGAAGTAACAGATAGTTAAAATAATACAAAATTTGAGCTAGATTCTTTCTTTTTTGAAATAATTAGGTAAAAGTGTTTGTTAACACACAGTTTTATTAAAAGTGTATAGCATGCAACACCGAACATGAATAAACTATATATTTTACCTTGTTTATATGGCAAATAATAAGTTTTATTTGGCATTTATATGAAGCTATCATGATGACTTATATCAAAAATTAGAATTTTTTTTATGTATACAACTTTTAAAATTAGTTAACACAAATAACCTTAAGAATACTTAAGACATATATTATTTAAAATTATATATATATATATATATATATATATATACCATAAAATATAAATGTATACAATCATAGAAATTGTGTAAACATTTTAATTTAATCTCATTTATTATTTAAATTACCTAAACTAATTTCATAACTATATTTCTAAATAAAATTTTCCTCTGGATCGACGTAACAGTGTTCCATTTTATGTCAAATTAATCACTTTTATACAATGCCCATTTATAAAAACTTCAAACATTATTATGTAATTGTATGGTAAATATCATTTAAATTTAAGCTAAGGTACATTATAAGATATATAACAAAATATTTTCCAAACAATACCATAGTTTGGATGCATAACACCGTCTACAAAACTCATTTATAAAGGCTATCTATCTCAGTGAGCAGAAAGTATTTGATTAAATAACATTTTCAATAGTAATAAATCAATTATATAATAGTATCATAATCTCTTTCTGCCCTACCTGTAGACATTGGTGAATTTATAAGTTTCTGTTTGCTACCATTTACTTAAAAGTTAACATAAGCATTTGCTATCCAAGCTAATGGTAACACTTATAAAATAGCTGTGATAATTTAGTAACAAAACAAAATAATTAGAAGCATTTTGTAAAAATTTAGAATACTAGAACAATTTTGTGCATCTTGATAATATATCTAAAAGGAAGAAGTAAATAACTTGCCTGCGACCTCATTTACCCCTTTTACCATATAATGGCAAAGGTCCTGCGTTTGAATCACGGTTTAGGTTTATGTTTTCTCTCTTGTAATTTAGTTAAATTACCATTGATGGGGAATTAATTGTTTAAATAGAAAAAGCAATACAAAATAAAAACAACAATAAGTAACACCAATATAAGCTGAAAATATAACTTGTTTGTTTTCATTGTCGTTACATATATGAGGTATTCATTATATAGGCTAAAAAAATTTATTTAATTGCAGTAAAGTACAAGTAAGATAACATCGACTAGTACCTGGTGTAATCTGAGTGGCTCAGTTGGTATAGCCTTACCTCGGAATAGTTAAGGTCCTGGGTTCGAATCACATTTTTGGTTTATATTTTTTCACTTCGATTTAGCTAAAGCCTTACTGGGAAAATTTTTAAGCAGAATAATACTAAACAAAAATTATATTAAATAATAATAATAATAAAAACATAACAATTAATAATTAGTTTATTAACCAACAATATTTGTTGTAATCCTATTATTGTAAACATTGTATTTAAAACTATTTCCGTATTATTTGGCAAGGAATGTCAGCC